>VBVR01001452.1:0-30446 GCA_011638315.1 Tetramorium parvispinum | reverse complement strand
TCAAAATACATAGGAATACACTAGTCTAGTATACAGGCCAAACCACTTTTCTTTTTTTGTGTGCCTGTGTTATTAATAGTTATAATCGGCAAAGGCCACAAATTTTTCAATTTTCTGTAATAAGCTGTCCACATCTTGTCCTAGATTTATTCTCCTATTTTTTTTTTTAAATCGAAAGTGCACGCGTCACAAGAAACGGTCGCAATGGTCGCACTCATTGATAGTAGCTGGCTGCTACAATTGCGGAAAAGTTTCGTTTCAACTTCGATTCGCTAAAGTTGTAATACGCAGCCGCAACATGTCATTGCACTTTCTAAATTCTCGCTATCGCCACGCGACATTCCGTAATGCGTTGCGCATGCAACCCTCCGAAGTGCGGTATCGTCACAGCGACGAGTGTCGTTCTCGAGAAACAGGCGAAAACTGCATAGATAATATGGCTATCGCGTGGATGGTGGCGGTAAATTTGTCCCTTTACATGATACGTTGGCACAGAGAAAGGCGAGCTCTGACTACAAAGTGTCGTGCAAACGGCAAAAGTCGCGCCCTATCGCGTTGAATACGAATGACACGTCATCTTTTCTCTCTCTTTTTAGTATATTATTATAAAACATTCACATTTTTGCGACTGTCATGATATCGCGAGAGTTACAATTCGAACAAGCTGCTGCAAATTTATGCGCCGTGTTAAAAAAAGATTGTTACGTGCGGATAAAAAAAAATACAAGGGGATTCATTGAATTGTTAATATCTTTAAACGTACTGAAGGGAATACAATTAATGCATAATTATAATTACTAATTTTAATTATAATTACTCAAAATAATTTTCTTGTAATATTAAAACTTTAAACATATTTTTTAAAAGATTATTTTACACTCATTAATTTTCTTGATAACCTTTTTATGTTTAATAAAAGTAAAGTTTATATTTTTATATTTAATAAAAGTAAAGGAACGTATATCATAATATTGATGATCATATATTTTTCAAAATACTGAAAAGAGAATACGAAAAAATTATAAAATAATACCACCCTAAAGAAATGTTCATACGTCTGCGCGTTGGAATTTGCGTTGAATTTCACAAATTAATAAAGTTGGCATTTTTTGCATCCTGTGAATTACAAGATTAATTATCATCATAGTCTGCGTATGTCAGTGCATTTAATATAGATTCGAAAAAGCACACTACGACGAACTGTCGTGGGAAACGGGATGTGACCCAGTTTCCTATTGCAGCGTCGTCGCATCACTGCACCGCAAGCATTTCGCCGCGAACCAGACCGCACGTGGATAAGCTGGTGTGGTTGCGCACTTGCTTTTTCGAAATTTCCTTCCCGTCGACGATCACCGTATCGTGACTATAATTTCGAACGATCAGCGTGATTTGAATACAGGTTGAAAAGTACATCGCATCATGTGTGAAAGCTGGTGGTTATAAATATCCAATACTTTCATATTGCAAAGCTTCTACATAGCTACGTATTAGAGATTAGATAATTTGTTTCGTTTCCACTAGTTTCTAGTTTAGCTAGTTTCTAGTTTAGCTAGTGGAATATTTGCGACATATATAAATTAATTATCGATGTAAATTCTATCTCATTAAATTGCTTTCTTTTACTGGAAAAGTTCTTTGACTCGCATTTCAAAATAAATATATGTATATCAATTCTCGTTATTGATCCTTATAGGACATAGCAGAAAAAAATATGATTGGTTCATAATTAATTAATAAAACGACGTTTTTTTACGCTGAAATATATTAAATCCGCTTTGATGGATTTTACTGAAATTTATCATATCAACTCGGGAAAGTTGCTCGGTTATTGTCCATTTACCTATGCTATGAATAGACTATGACTACGAATAAACTGTTATACAATGGACAGTATTGTTAATGCTGCATGCAATTGATTGCATCGATTTATTTTTTATTACATTCGCATTCTATATGTAATACACTGTAAGAGCTTTAATATTTATTGAGATTGTAATGACAAATGGATGAAAATTTTTAATGCTTTACACGTAAAAGACATTGACACGTAAAAGATAAGATATTTCGTCCTAGAATTCGAGATAACACATAAAAGACGAGAATTTTTCGTAGAGATTATCGGATAAGGAAAGGAAGAGAAAGAGAGAGAGAGAACACTTTTGCTCCTTACTCATACTTTACATACTTTGCAACACACTGCACTGAGGTCATGCTCGGGAATTCCGCCATTGTACCATCTTCTCCCCTTTTTTCTTCCATTCTTTTTTTTTTATGCCGGGTTCATTGCGGCGGAAATTTAAAATAAACGTCCAACTACGGATGCGCCGGTAATTAAGAGAGAGTTCTGCTGCAGGAGCGTGGAAATTACGGCAGACGTCCTTTTTTCACTTTCATTTTGTACGAGAGAGCCTGCCGGCGACGTTTATCGACATTACGTCGAGATACGCATCTTTAGCGTTGTTTACGAAGTTTTAGTATTAATGGAAAATTAATACGTAATAAGGGCAAAACTTTGAAAAATATGTCGCGTAAGATCTGCGAAGAATTTTACTATTTAGGCTGCGTTTCGATATTCACTGCAAGTACTAAAAATCTATAATTTATGTGATGTAAACTATAGATTTTCAGTACTGGCAATAAATATCGAAACGCAGCCTTAGAAGCAATAAATACAACAATTAGCTTGAAAAACAATTAATATCAGTTAATATTATATAAATTAAAAAGATAAATTTAAAAAAATTTTACACTTATTTTTACACAATTATAAACTTTTTATTTTTCCTTCTTTTTACTCAGACAAATAAAATACTAGAAAACTACTAACTTTTTGGCTCTCTCTCGTGTGGTTTTTTGTATGTCACATCTTTAATTACTACCTCGTTCTCGTGATAACGGTAGGTGTTAGGAAATGGTTAGCTACGCCTCCAACAATGCGGGATTACGTGCTGGTGCATTTTTCAGTATGTAATGCGGTTACGAGTATTTTTCACAGGCGCAATGACCTTAATGCATTTCTCATGCAAACTACTGCCGCTCTTACTTTGCGTTCTCGATATCGATATACTTCAGCTTTATTGCTGCTTTCCGGTGTAATGCATCTTAAGAATTATAGGCTTTTTTATATGCTGTAAATAACAAAATGTGATAAATGTTTTTAAATTTTTGAGTATATTATTGTGGGAGTTTAATTAAAATAAATGTATTTTTAAAAAAAGATTATGTAATTTTTTAAAATTTCTCCTTAATATTATAATTTTTGCTAGTACTGTTGCTAGTAAAATTGAAGTATCTCACAAAGCTAATAAATTAGTTGAATTATTAAAAGGCTGATATCGTAAAATTGTAAAGTATTTTTCTTAAGACAACATATAAAACTAAAATTATAGTTAATACCAGTTTTGCACTTCCTTTTCTAGAAAGTCATATTATTGTCTAAACTTTAAAATTATGATAAAAAATTGTACGTGTACGTCCATTTTAGTATTATAGATTTTCACAATTTATTCACGTTTTTAATCTGTTCGACAAGTACGTATTTATTGTTCGCATTAATGCATTGATTGAACAGATGCGAATTGTAGACGCATTAGTAACGAGATAAAAATTCCTTCAACAGTACGAATGAACATATTATGTAAATTACAACATAATTGTTGTAATTGCACAAATACAGCAATGTTGGATTGAAAGCTATTAAATATGTTGTTACGAACCGGATCTTCTGTAAATGTGTAAATGAATTCAGTCAGATTCAATATGGTAGAGATTATATTCTTAGAGCCTAAAAGCGGTTAAAAAAATTCAATACAACTCATCATTCTGCATAAAATATGATCGATGTGTATAATTTTATGTTGTTGTTATGTAATGCTGGCACTACGAAGCATTATAAACAAGGTACTTAATCTTCCTATTCGACGTAAATGCTGAATCCAAAAATAACATCTATATCAATATAATTTTAAACATCTATTTTCTTCATATATTTTTCTACATTTTATTATTGAATAAAAGCAATTTTCTTGAATCTCTAGGAAGATGAATGGATAATAATTTATTCTTTGATACAGAAAAGTTATTTGAGACGAAAATTTATATGCATGTATGAGCCAGAAATAGGGCAAACACAAGTACGGAAAATTTAATCTAATGCGATTGTATTCATCTAAATTATTGGGTGCCAAATTTCAAATTGATCATACGTCTCTATACCCTTTGAACGAGTTGCATCACGTTACAAACGCCGGATAATGTTTGCAGTAATCGTAATCCGGATAATCGCGATATGGTAGATTTAACAATCTGCAGATTCCGCCCGATTCGCTTCGCAACCGCAACACAGTCAGCAATCAGCTTTATCGAATCGATTATGTCTCTCTCTCTCTCTTCAGCGTCCATCTTGCCGACGATAAAATGACCTTCGCGCCACTCTGTACGACCAGCTGTGCCAATTGAGCATCGCGTTCCCTTTCGTTAACCGGTTTTCCTTCGATCAAGTTCAAGAGTGATAGCGAACCGTATAAAATCTCGCTTCTTCAATACAAAAAAGATTACAACTGTAGAATTGCTATTTTTTGAACCGGAAAAGTTATAAACTTCTACAATCACGATTTTTTTAATTGGAAAATGATTGCTAAAATATTCGTTATTTTTCATCAAATAGTATTATTGAGTGGTTTATATAATTCCACTTGAATATTTATGTAATTCTTTTTCTTTTTCCTGTAATTGCGGTTTCTAGAAAATTAACTCCTTAAAATTAATCCATATGATAAATGAGGCTTGCCATATTTCTTAGAAAACTTCTCCAAGTGTAAAGTCTTAAAATTCATGTTTAATTTATGATATTGATTTAATATCCATGAAGATGGAATATTCAATGTCATTCTGCGGTTTAGAAGAAAAGAAGAGAATAGTACCAATTAAACATGTAACATTTCGTATTTTTGGTTTTTTATTATAGAAAGTGATGATTTTAATTCTCTTTCAATCATTCATTTTTATTTTAATTATCTTTTATGACATGTGCTCTTTAACGACTACAAAGTTTCCATACCAAGTTTCTCATAGTTCATAAAATTTGTGAAACTGTTACTGATATAAATCATTCCAAGTTATGAAAAATTTTAAATTAATTATAATTAATTAGAAAAAGATAAATTGATTTTAATTTTGTTATAATTGAGATGAAAGGTGATAAATTTGCATTTGCGATGAAATGTGCATTTATGCACATACGTACAGATATGATTGCAGATACGCAAATATAATTTACATTTATGAGCTGTTATATTAATAGTAATACATATTTATCATATATATTTATCATACTCACTTATGTTTTGCGGATTCATAGCTTTTTTTCCTTGCTGACCTGTACAATATGCTCCATTGGCATACTTCGCAAGAACAATAATCTACTTTCATCTATTAGAGAATTGCGAATCATACACTGTGAATAAATCAATACACTTGCGGAGCATAACCGTAACTTCTTTGTGTTTCAGGTAAGAGTCTACTGGTTGAAAGGAAACGTGCTCACTGTACCGTTAGATAATCAAAACGCACCATCATAGTGGAGGACGACGTGAGTAAGTCAGCTGAAATTAATGGTCGAAGTTTAAGGTATCCTATATGATAGTTAAATTGCTTATGTTGAGGTAGCGTGACAAACCAGCCTGCCAAGACGAATGCTATTATTCTGTTGAATAATAAGCTGTGCACGTGCATGCCTATACATGTCAGATGACATATTCTCTTGTCGTAACGATTTCTTCCTTTAGAAAGTTTTGAGACAAAGCAATTCCTTGAAAAATATTGATATATTTTGAAACCAGTTTTAATATGATATTATAGATATGAATAATAAATTTTAATAATGAATAATCTCACAATCGTCGAAAAGATTCAACTATATTTTAACGTAGTTTTAAAAATAATTGACCTCAATTCGATCAGCACATCGTTTGCTTTAATATGCAGTTTTCCAAGTCTGCAGGCGATTTACTTTCGCGAGTTTGAATGATTGTTACTAGCAAAAATTGGGTCTTAGAAAGTTAACGATAAAGCGCGCTTGATTATTTCTTTTCATTTTGAATATAATATCCCGTAAGGCTCGATGAAAAAGTAGATGAATGAAATAAAATGGTGTGAATTCTAAAAAACCCACTGCAGGAAACGACGATAAATAAACTTGTTTACTTACCTCCGGGATAAATATCGCGAAATCATAGACCTGTCGATACCGACGTGCAACGTGATAGAATGCGACACCATCAAATGGATTTGATAGAATGAAAATGGGGCACGCATCTGCGGCCGTAATAAACTGCAAATGCAAATTTATCGCGAGAATAAAATACGTGAAATTATTTTTTATTCGTGCGTACCGCAATTATTTTTTCACGATATATGATTGGGAGAATTTATATCCTATCAAATAACTAACTATATAAATACATGAAACGCCAAACATTATTTGGTTAAACAGAGAAGCGCCAAGAAGATATTGTTTGTGCTTCCGTACTTTGCATTTTTCATGTTTTTTTATGATGTGCAAATCTTAAAGATAAATTTCTCTTTAGTAGAGATATAATGTTGAATAATACGCTACCTGCTCCTCTGCTTTTATTATAATATTTTGAATTACATTCTTTTCAAATTTATATTTGTTAAATTTATATTTATAATTATATTTGTATTTTGAATAACTTTTAAAAAATTGGCAAATATGCAAGATTATAAATCGTTAACAGAAGTACTTTCAATCAACACTTTAGAGTAGTATTATCTAGTTTCCGAAACAGAGTGTCCATTTGAGTGACGTGTTGGATATTCGCGAAATATTTATATTTATTTGGCCGTTGCACCGGAAAATCCCGTGTTTTCGTGACGCTTGTTCGGCGATAACCCGGCCGCGTGACTAGCCGGTCAAATGCATTTCCGATTTCGAACGCGATTCGTTTCAACTCCGTGCACTCCGGATTTACGAGCCACGCGTTCGTGATATTGCGCGCGATTGTATCGCGAACGCTGAATAAGTCATACATGCGCGAGAGCTCTTTATAACGAACAATGTCAAGCTGCTCTCGCCGTGCTCTTCGAAAGTCATTTCGGCGCGTGACTCTACCACGTCTCTTCAAGTTTCGTCAATCGGAACAAGATTTTCCAGCATTTTGTGTCTCGCCGAAGAGTTTAAAGAATCGTAGAGGTTTTCAAACTTCCGCATTGCGTATTTCTGCGACAAACTGATCGTAGGATGAAAATATTCTTAGTTTATTTTACTTTGGATCGAACTCTTTATATACTTTAGTTACGTTAGTTCTTACAAAGTTCGACAATACATCAGTTTATTTATTGCGTTAAAATTCATGAATGAAAAAAACTAATTGTTATTTAAGTTCAAAGCTGGATATTGATTGCCAGATTCTCTGTGGCGTGGTAAAAGCAGATTTATATGCTTATCAGAATATTGCGTAATCATGGCAGATAATCGTAACGTAATCCATGAGTAAAAGCTTAAGTAAATACGTGGTAGAAAATATCGAGGGTGCCGTTACATCGGGGATTTCAAGGCTAATTAGCGAAAATCATTATCCCACATGGATTACCGTACGCAAACACGGTGGTTATTCGACCGTTTAATTACCCTCGGATGATGGCAGCTTCTCACCTGTGAGATTCGCTTAACAGTTTCGTGCACAAATAGTCTCGTTTCTTCATGCAAATATCCGTATATAGAGCAGTTCAAAGTCATTGTCCTGTCAGTTAAAAAAAAATATATAATTGTTTTTATATAAAAATGATTAATTTTTCTTTTATCCATATATTTATATATTTTTTTTATATTTAGAAATTACAACAATGAAATTACAACAATAATTCTGATTTAGCCTTATTATTTGAATTCTTTATATCTTTTGAACTTTTCTTCAATTTCTACAGTTCATTTTTCATTATATATGTTCATTATATATTCATAAAGTTCTTTTTTGTAATATTGAGATATTAATTTCAATTTCATTAATTTCATGTAGTATTTAATTAGCTTCAATTTTCAGTAAGTATATGTCTGTAAAATTAATATTGACGTAAAGATACAAACGATTATTATTGAGGTTCTTTTAATTCATATCGGTTCTATTACGACCATGAGATTTGCATGAAACTCGAACACTTGCATCAACAAGTCACGTATTGCATTATGTAAAATTGTTCGAATAGTTTAAATTGCAAATTTATCACATTTGTCTTGCTGCGTAAATATCTTAACCAATTGAATATAATTAATCAGTAGGCGTACCAAGGCGGAAATACCTGCGCAAAAAGATTTCCTCAAGGCGTTTGACGTAAGAGGCTCGCGATCAATGGTAGACACGTGCTGAAACACCAACATCTCTTCGCACGTGTGTTTAGCTACATAGCCGAATGTATCCTTGGCCCTATCTAACCGTGATAAGATATGTCCTCATTAACTCATTCAACAATATCTCGAGTTTAATCCGTTCATTTCCGACGCATACTAATCAATACCGGACGTGACAATTCCGTCTGTGGAAGGGGCAATTTACGCAAAAAGGATTTATATACAAAATAATATAGAAATAAAATTCCAGAAAGGAATATACGATATAGTATTTTTTAATGATTACAATAATATAAAATATACATGGAATAATAAAAACAATAGTTATTCGTATATTATATAATTTTCTTTACCTTTGTTGAAAGACAGATATTAATCCAATGTGTAGCTCGTACTATTACTTAAGATTAATCTGATTAAAATAAAAACTGTAGCATTTTATTACAAGTGAACAACGGAAAGGCGTTAAGAAAAACATAATCATAGTGAAAGGAACTTTCTAAAATATATACGTGTGTATAAGGAATGCGGGAAAAATAATTAATCTCAGTCAACGAGATTACATGTTGAAGTAACAAAAGAATAAAACGGAAAACTACTTCAGGAAATCCACGATCAATGTTGAATGTCTTGAGTAGACATGTTTATAATTAATTATACAATGTAGTAATATAAATTATTGCAATGTGCAATAGATGCTTTTATTATATTACGAGCGTGAGCGTGTGCAAAATGACAGGTGATAGCATATTGGTATTGTGAAAATAATCCTTTTTCCTTTTTACGAAATTACACCAGAATAATGTCACTTTTGTTTTATGATTGAAAAATGAGAACTCTGTGTAAATGGGATCATGCACGTGAACACATGTGTGAGTGCGCGAGTTTGCGGTGAACGTTCGATTTTTCCATGCTAATGGCTCTTTATACGTTCACAATGGTGTTTAAACAAGTATATGTATCACAATGCGTGTGTTCCGCATTTTACCTGCTAGCCGCATGTGTCGTACACCAATAAAACGACTTTTGAAAAATTTCACTTGATATTTTGCACGTAGCTTTGTCAGCGATTGCTTTGTCAGAATTGATCGGGGATTTTCATGAATAATATTAATAAATGAAAATGAGAGGTAACAAAATATTTTATATTGATATATGATATCAACGGAAATGGAAAAACAAATATATTTTGTCAAAATTAATCTTATCGATATGTCAAGCAAGAGCGAAAATATAACGATAGAGAGTTTGTCGAAACGAACAGATAGTACCTTTCAGATATTCAGCAGGCAGCTAATATTGGATACGGCAGAGGTGCACGTGACATGTATTGGACATGACATGTGTGAGTAAGTCCAATGCGGAAGCGCAGCGAATGTAAGGCTTTTTATGGATCAAAGAGAGTACAAATAGACAAACAAGATTGTACTTATAGAGTAACTTAAAGGTAAATTATCGACAGCATAGTGAAGGAAAAATATGTAGGCATAAGCCAAGAGAGAAAGACGGAGAGAAAGATATTTACTTTTAGAGGAAGATTTATTCCCTCACAAGTAACGAGCAGGAAGTGGTATACATTTCATGAATATTAAATCTTATATCCGGTCGACAAAGCGCTGCTGCAAATTTTGAGGTCTTCATTAAAATTTTAGATCCCCTCGCGTGCATTTATACGTAACGACAAACAGCCGCTGTTTATTGCAAAGTAATACGTGGTCCTTTGTTTCAGTCGCGAAAATTTGCAGTTGAAAGCTGTGAGAATTTTATTGCATAAATGCATGTAACAAGGCAAAATCTATTCTTAATGTGAAATAAACGAAATTAAATGTATTTGAATAATTAAATAAATAGCTTCACAATATTTCGAAGGCAAATTAAGTGAAAAGTTAATTAAGTTAAAAGTGAAAAGAATGATTTATAGATTGCGCATTTTATTCTAATTGGAGAAAATTGAAAATTGATACCTCTTACAAATTGCAACTTTTTTTTTATAATTACATCTATTTATATTTATTCTTTATCTATTTTATAAACTCAATAAGAAAGCACTTCAATGTGAGAACTCTTTAGAAAAATTGACTAATAATTATTTGACTAATAATTATTAGTCAAATAATAAGGTTAAAAAAGGTGATATACAAGAAAATGCAATTTAGTGATCATACATACATGTAAGAAAATTTGGCAATTTAGTATCACGTGAGGCTGATATGAAGAGATGGAATTCTTTGCGATAAGAACGATGAACAGTTCGTTAACTTACCCCTCGCACTTTAGCGATACATCATTCGGACATTCATTGAACGCAGTGATGGATCGCCAGCCGTTGAATCGCATACTTACACGCGATAAATAATACAAACGAATTATCCATAACATCGCGACTGATTCTTTATGAACTCGATATGAGACTCTATACATGGTGCTATAATGTATTTTTTTCATTAACAAAATTTCTTTTATTTGAATTGCCTTTTTTCCTTCTTTTAGTGTGTAAAAATCAATTATTAAAACAATATTTTATTATTTAATATAAGAATAAAATAATATACTACTTGTTTATATATTTAGATATAAATCTATAATATTGTTGGTGCAAAATAACGTAACTCTACACTTAAAAAAAGTGTATTTTGCACCAACTTTTTAAAATTTTAGTTTATTATTGTAAATATTGTAAATATTGTAAAGAAATGCTTTACAAAACAGCTCGAGTTCGCCAATCTTTCGTAAGATTTCCTTTTATATGAGATCGCGCTGAATTGATCAAAGAATATTTGCGCAAAATTCCTCTTCAAAGCTTACCTAAGCAAATTATTGTAGCGAATAATTTCAATAGACATTCAAATTTACCACTCGTTCGTATTCACGAGTGAGTGATCTGGTGTCGTTGCATTTATTTAACCGGTTGAAACGTGTCTCTTGGATCCCAATTACGACTGATGTCGTCATTTTACACAGTGCGTTACCATAACGCGTTTCTCAAACAGCGCGAAGCAAGTTCAACGAAATTGAATTTATCTCTAATTGCGTCTGATTCTCTTCGACGTCTCTAGTTTCGTCAGCAGCATATATAATTTCAATCTGGAATAAATATGTTTACGTATCTCACCTTAGTCACCGATAATAATCTGCTAGCGCTGCTCCATATTCTATGAAATATTAATATAAATTGCATTAAAAAGCCGCTTTTTTCCTTACAATGAAGGAAGGATCGATAAATGGTTCAAAAACATTTTTCCCTAATATCTTTCTTCTGCGATCATAACTAATGTCGGCGATCGAATCGTGCTATTTGCTTTGCATTCTAGCGCGCTCGTCTATAACTGCAAACACGCTTTCCGACATCGTCATGTTTATTCGGGTCGTCAGGACGTCGCGTCCAGGCACTAATTGCGATCGCGCTGATGGATCGCACTTGCTTTTGCAGATCCGTGTGAAGGAATATACGCTGATTTTAATTCCAGATAAATCCACATATCCGGTCAGCCGGTACCGGGTTAGCCGCGTTTATCCGGAATGATTTCAATCTCTTCGCAAATTATACCAGTATGAAGTTTACTCTCCTACATTAAAAAAAAAAAACTTTTTATAGCTCATTCGATTGCTTATCGTTTGCATGTATATGCACGAATACATGTGCAAACAAAAAATCGAAATGTGCATGCATGTGCAAACAATGAGCAATCAAATGAGATACAGAAAATTAATTTTTTTAATGTCGGTGGCTATCTCTACATTGAGATCGAAAATTTTGCACACCCACCGCGGTCGGGGTCCTTCGGCTGGCAGGGCTCTTTTAACCGGCAATAATAATATTGGAAAATAATAAATAATTTACTTGGGCGCCAATTAGTTTTCAAGAACTAATAAACTTATCTAGATTTCGCACGAGACGTCACAAGGGGAATTCGGTTGGAGGACCCATATAGAAATTGATTTTGCAAGACTGCCGCTATATAACCGCTTGAGATGAAGGAGTAAATTTTATTCGACTCACTTTACAGGACTCTCTGACTTCTTTGTCCCAGCTACAATTAAATGAGATTCTTTACACTTTTCAAGATATACTAAATTCACAGTTTGATATTAATAGCTCGATAGAAACCTCGACTAGCCGCTTCGACAGACGGAAGGGAAGTGTTCCTTCTTGCTTCCCGGCGGCAGCGCACGTTTTCAGAATAGTACAAATATATCGCAAACATTCAGTTGGGACAAACAGCGAATACATATATTGACAAAATTAGACAACGGACAAGTTTTAGCGACTTTTCGAGGAGTGACTTCGTCAAGCGTTGACGTCAGGGGAAACTTTCCTGTCACAACATTGGTGCAAATTACAGCAGTAATAGAAACATGTTATGTTTATTTTGCAACACTGAATGGCATTATTATAATAATATGGAAAATGTTATTTCTCTCTCTCTCTCTCTCTCTCTCTCTGTTTTTTCATGTTTGCTATTCTCAGCTTTGCATTTTTATGTAAGCAAGATAAATTTATATTAAAGTGTATATTACTATATTGCATCTAGAGAGCGCAATGGAAAAGTAAAATTTTTATCTCTCTTTTTTTATCTTGACGTGTTTGTTTAATGAATATAAATTGATTACGTCGAGACTACTCGCGCATAAATTAAGAGCTTTATAAACAAAAAGTTGATTTTAAATTAAGAAATGCAGTTAAAATACTGCGAAAAGGAATACGCACACGGCCCGGTGACCTAAAAAGGGCGTTGAAATGCGACAAATTACAGGCTACATTCGCGACGACTGAGAAAATGTATGCGAGCTTGGTATGACTCGCTCGATAAAAGTCGGAACGAACTATTTCCATATCACGCGTAAATCGGAGAACTTTAAAGAGACACTTTGAAAAATGAACGATATGTATACCGTAACGATGTACTCTGTTACAAGCGTATCTGTGCTGCTTCGCGTTTGCTCAACGTGAGACTAGCAGCTCCTGTTATACGCGCAAAGTATAATCAAAAAACGAGAAACAGAAAGGGTTCCTGTGTATAATATCTTTTACGTGTGGCGCTCGGTATTCTTATATCGCGGCGTCCTTTCGAGAAGCTACCTCGCGCTCGTCCGTCTTCTCTGAACTTAATTATACATGAAACACAGACCCTTTGTGCCTGATATCGTAATAATAATGCCACCGTCCATGCCACTCGGGAGTTCGTCACGATGCTTGGAACTACGAATTATGCAAATTGTTTCACCGCCTTGCCGCTACTCTCGCGGGCTTGCTCAATCTCGGGCCCAGCGTCGCGATTCGACGAACGTGAAATCGATCGCGATAAACCAGTTAACGATCGCGCGATTGACTATCGCGCTTATAAGCGATCTCGCATTTACGAGCGGCTGTGTCCCACGAGATCAGCGTTTCAGGCTTGCCTCCTTTCACAATCACGACACGTAACGGCTGGACAGTAAAGGCAATCATAAAGACGAAACGATTCGGCAAATCGATCCAATCGTAACGTTGTGGAATATTACGATTTTGTGACTATGAAGATAGATGTACTTGGATAAATCAATGCCGAAGGATGCTATTACATTAATTCAATTGCTTGCGATTATTCTCCAAGTAAAAGTAAATTATTGCTGCTAATTATCATATTTATGACAAAACAATAAAGTGGTAGGATTATAAAATCCAAATTATGTCGTATCAAAGAACTGTAGCATTAAGAATTTGTGTTTAAGAGCACAATATTGTGTGTATAGAAACGTTTATACATATAAACGTTTATTAAAAACATTGCTTTTATATCATTAACATAATTAATGAAGTATAATTTCCATTTCAGTCAAATTATTAAGTTGATATTAGTGCTGTCCTTTTTAACAACATTGACAGCGTCGGCCTCGCCGCACATTAATTATACTCTAATTGATTTCCGATAAAAGATTCATCGTCGCGTATAGCCCGTAACAAATGGCGTCTAATGCAGCGGGTGAATCCGGAAATCACGGGAGGATTCGGTAAGCCATCAATCACAGCTCGTCCGTCTCTTCGTCAGAACGATGCGATTCCTTGCGATTCCGACCGTTCGGATTCCCGGAGTAGCGCGGAAGAATCCGTTCGGGAAGATGGTCGATTCGATATCCGAAATTCGTCGCGTGCCTCAGTGTCGGTCCCGTCGATCAACTTGAAAGCAGATCAACCTCGATATCGAGGCACGAAGGAATCTCGAAGAATCGATAAACGTCCGCGCCGATAGGCGGTCGCTTTGTCGCCCAAGACGCAAAATAAATGTTTGAACGCGCTGCAATGCAGACCCAATTTTCTCGCCGCACTCACGTTAACATTTATTGGCCGCGCTCGAGCTGACGTAAATTTCATGTCGAAAATATTTCATTCACAGCATTCGACGTTACCGCTGTGCAACCGATCTCCGTTGCGGTGAGAATATGTCTCTCAACAGACAAGATAAATGCTTGATTTGTCCGTATGTTCGGACTGTTCTAAAATTACCTGTTTCAAATCGTAGATGCCGCGGACATCTTCATGGATTCCCGGTTCTCGCTGGAATTGCTGAATCCATGGAATCTTAGCTCCATAAGTCATTGTTCGACACAATTCCTTCGTTCCATATCTGATTTGCTATCACATATCATCTCAGTTTCACGGAGACTTCGTGCCGAAGATCTTAGATTCCAGATAGTTGGTTGGCGCATGCAAGAGCTTGCGGATTCTCTATGAGAATTTCTTTGTTCCCGCAGGAATAACTAATTCATATAGTCATTTGATTTAATAAATTAATGAACCCAACCTCAATACACTACAGACAATATGCATTTACATTTTATAAAATAAAAAGTACAATTATTTGAAGAAAAATAAAAGTAAGAACAATTTAATTTATGGATAATAAAAAGAAAGAATAAGAACAAATATAAGAAGAATATATATACATATACACATACGTGTCTATCGTGACGCAAATAAACGTTTCAACGACAGCGAAGTAGACTCAATTTTCTCGTCGCACGTTTGATGTAATTGAAGCAGGATAGCGAGAAGGAAAGTTAAAGTTTTATTTCTATTTCTTAATTAAAAAAGGAAAGAGTTCTTTCATTTACATTTGTCTATCTTTACATTTAAGTCTACAATTGCTACTTCTTACTAATGCTTGTGCAAATTTTAATTAGTTATTTATAAGTACTTTCATGAGTCACTATCATGTTAATATCACCGTTATCACGCTAATCTGCATATTTATTGCTATTTTCTAGATTGGAATAATTTGTTGCTTAAAGCACATTGTAGCAGGATAAAGTCTCATAGACTCGACGCAGTCGACAATTTCCTTGACGTGAACTTCCTTTTTACTGTTATCCGGAAGTTCGTGCACACGCGAAGCTCCAGGTCGTAGCTGTAACAGAGCGTTGTATTTCATGAATCTCAAGTTCATCTGAAATTTCTTCTCTTATGTAACAAATAAAAATTTGCGTAATGCATGTCGGCTCTCTATAATTTTTTCCTTTTCAATTTATTGCACTTGTCCTAACAGATTTATTCGACGATAAATCTACGTGTATACTTACAGAGATTTCATCTTTGTCTGATTTAAATGTTTTGTCATACTTGATCGTGATTCTACTTTAGTTGCAGGTTTATTTTTCAAATTTAGTTAACAAATATTTCTTTGAATCTTTTTCTTCTTCAAACCTTGTAGAAGAATTTTGTTAAAGTAAGAAAATCTACACTTTTAAAAATTAAAGACAGACAATTGCAGAAATGAAGCTTTATGCAACATTAAAAATAAGTTAATGTAAAAAAAATTAAAATAAAAATCTGTAAAGTAAAAGATATTACAATTTCACGAATCATTTCGTTAATTTTGACAGCGATTTTATGACCGACTTTTGTGCATAAAACGTTTCATAACGCGAAGGATTCAAATTATACTGACTCTTTTGCTGTGTTAGCAAAAAGTTAACGAAATGAAACGAGACGCAGTAAAGTGTCTGATCTCAGCGAAATAGCAAAATCTAAGGTATCCCTAACGTGATGTTTCCCCGAACGAAATGGCAAGTCGTTATTAGGAAGATTACTTTTTATCAGGACGTAGCATACTTCCAGAGCCTGTAGTGATTGCTAATGCCGCGAAATGAGGATAATTAATGACACTTTCGCGTTTCACCGCGAGTTTGCTCGTTAAACAGCTGACGTATGTGTTACAAGACTTTATAACGACTCATGCGACAGAGAAGTTTAAATATACTTTGGGGAAATCGCGGAAATCGAAAAGCCATGATCATATAGGGGTAATATATTTTGTGATAGCATAAAATTTACTGCACCTGATAAAGTTGCATTTGAAATCATGATCTTAATAGCTGGTTGATAATTTACTATGTCCTACCGGTTAGATTATCTCATTATTGCGTAATATTTATCTCGTAAATTACAATATATTGAACAATTAAAAACTTATACAGACACATTTACGAGGTATTAAATAACTAGATATTACGTCATGTGTTTGAAATAATTATATATGTAGATGTGAAGCTTATCATTATTTTATTTTTAATAACTTATTTTTATAACTTAATATTATAAAAAATCGGTTTCGAAAAGGAATGATCACGATGTATTTAATATCAATATACAACAAATTAAATATTAAACGTTTAACCACAACAAAAAATGGCGTTAATTTAATGGCATTACCATTTACAATAAAAAAAGCATTAACTCATTGTATACAAGTTTTGGCGCTGCCAATTCGTCCTCACCAAATCACGGTTAATTCATTCAACTCGATGAAAGAGCCGAGTTTGAGTAATTTGCATTAATGAAACGTCTCGCCTTTCTCTTGTCCTATTGTAATTGAATAAAGCAATTGCGTTAGCCGAAGAGAGGTTCCGAAGACCGTACCTCCGTCTGAGAATTTTCCCGACGCGCGATTTGACGCGCATATCTCTCGATAGTTTCGTCGCGCGTCACGTGTATTCCGTCTACAGGAGGAATTCACGTGATCTGACGATTAGCGTTCCGCTTCCAGGCTTTCAGTTGCGGGTGATTAAGTCGAATGATTAAATTGCGCGTATCGTATACCACAATGCTGGAGGGTTACCACATCTGATTGCTCCGGATAATTGTCTTCACTATGCTATTAAACGCCTCTGGATGTCATTCATGACAAGAATTTCCAGCAAAGTACAAATCGATTTTCAATGTTTTTTTTAAATTATGTTTTTTCTTCTAAATTTGATTTTGTTTATATTGTGCTAGTGCTTCTTCTGCCTAATTAATTTGTTATTAGACTTTTATACTTTTGTACGATTGATATAAATAAGATTAATTGATAATATGAAGTATAAATGCATCGCGAGTAACATTCTGTCCTTCTTTAATTCTTAATTGAGTAATAAATTTACTATTAATTTTAAGATTGCTTTTGGAATATGTAATACCTAAGTTATTTTTTTTTTTGCAATTTTGCTATATTTCGTGAATGTTTTCTTGAGTTTGACGGAGAAAATTAAATTTCAATGTGCTACATTCTTGAAATCCATAACGGCGTTGACGTACGAACGATCGATCGCTTTTGTTTTACCAAGTAAATCGAACTTCTCCAAAGCAAATTGCATCACGAAATCTATGCTGGCTTCGCAATCATCCTCTCTCTTATTTCGCGTTCTCTGCGCCGTGATCGTTATTTATGCATTCTCACAAGAGGGTCGATGGTCTCTGATAATTCGCGCGGCCCGATCGACAGACGTCGTGTCACGAATTCCTGGACATCGCGATGTCGGTCAACAGCACCCGTTTGCTGTCGACATATCTCGATCCGAAATAGGAATGTCGAGGGAATCGATAAACTCGCTCTCCCGCGATATGTAGGCAGCTGCGCCTCCGCGTCTCCTCTCTCTTTTACTCTCTTTCTTCGGCACCATGCAACGCCCCAGCGCGCAGTTTGCGTGTTCATCCTCGAAAGCGTGAATGCCGCGTTTGTTCCGCCGCGAGAATTGTCGACTGCGAATACAAAACGAAGTATTTAACTGCCAGACGGCGAGTTTTTAGCAAATTAAACAAAACGCTCTGGCACAGCCAGTGATAACATGTTACAATTGTTATACGCGAGGGAAAATAGATAACAGTATACATAGATAATTAACTTCTTCTACTAGAATAAATATCATGAGGCTATTGAGAAATCCCTTTGTAATATCGCAATTACGTGAATCTGAATTTCCGTCCACGAGCACACTATATCGTACCTAATTTTGCTGCCGTTGGCGTAATTTATCGGAAGCTTAAGTATCGTCTCTTGCTTGAGCCTAGCGGCATAGTCATTGCATGTGCCAATATGAATATGCACCTATATCTTTCTATGCAAACTTGACCAGTTAACCAAAATCAAATAGCCAGAGGCCTCATTCTGACCTATCTAGGCTTCTCGTTCGTGCCTCCGGATGCACGTTTAAATTCAGACTGCTCCGTATCAAGCTGCTATGCGTTGCAAAGGAAGCGGCGAAATCGGCCTATCATTCTTTGCACAAAAGAATAATGTCCGCGTAAAAATGTCCGCGTTTATCATTTTGTTATTGCTACATTTCGTCAATGTCCCGCGAAATATTTTTCTTGAAAACTAGCTTACATTCATCTGTCGTCCGTTATATTGTAGTATAAATTATTACCTCCTCTCGACATACATTGCCATCGTCCAGCGACAACGTAATAAAATCTTTAAGAATAATTTATATACATTTTTGCATATTCTATCCAGATCATTTACTTGTAAAATGTTTTTACTTTTATTTATAGCGGAACATAAAACACACAGAATATTCTCATAAGAAGCTCCTCCGTTTCTCAGATTAACTTTTCAATTGATAATTAATGTAAACAATATAGCAGTATAAACAATGGACATTAAAAAGGATGGAGGCATTCCTAGTTAAAGAACGAATTGCCTGACACTTTATTTCAACTAATTAAATTATCATAAAAAATTAATATTTATGAACAATGTAGAAAGTTCAGATGACATTAAAATTCAGAGGTTAAACAAGAGTCTATGCATCTGCGCGATATAAAGGGAGTTTGGAAATTGATCCTTTTCAAGGCACAAAGGAATGCAAAATTCGACGATGGCTATTCACTAGTTTAATATTACAGAGGCGGTTTGGGGATGAAGAGAAATTCACGCGCGACATGGCCTACTTATGGATTATTTTAAAATATTTTTTCAGACTTTGTCGAATTAACAACTGAAGAGAAAAATACTCACTTTTTTTTACCTAGAAATGCCATTTTAATCTTGATATTGCACTCTAAAATGAATATACAAATTTTACCTGAACAAGATAAACTTGCTTATCTATCTCTACGTTAAATATTTATTACTCATAGTTACAACATTGTGCATAAAGAAAGATAGATAAGGAATAATAATTGTAAACTTAAGTCATTTCGTTTAAATCATAGCTTTTCATTTAACGATACTCGCCTAACAACCTGAAGGCGATGCCGTGATTATTGACAAAGTAATTATTAATTAGAGATTGTTGTGCTTACGTTGTTACCGTTGTGATCATATTAGTCGCAAGCTCGCAGCAATCCACATGAGAATTTCGACCTACTTCACAAACTACGGTGGATTATTAAATCTTTGATAGCGTCGTGAACTTTGAAAATACCATATATAGTAGTACATACATTCATGCAATATCTAGCATTCACGTATTGTTCAATGAGAAATACATCGAGATGGCAGTTGATTGTGTTGCATTTCATATTTATGTATTCGTCGTTTGACATGAGCCATATTTGCAAAGCGATGAGTTTTGAATATTAAACGATTTTAACACACGTTAAATTCTCTCTTAAATTGTTTATTTTACATCAATTTTTAAAAATTTATTTTATCTACGTTTTTAAAATATGTTAATTAAAGAGAAAATATTATTTTATTTTCAGAGTTTTTAATTTTAGAGATAGTGATAGAAATAGTAAGAGAGGAAGGGGAGGGGAGGAAGAGAGAAGCCGAAAATAGCGCAGGAAGCGAGAAATACTTGAAAATTCGATGCTCGTTTCACAGCACGGAAGTGTACGATAAACCGTTCGGGAGAAATACGCGTGGAATTGCTTCTCGATACGAGCGATTGCCTTTCGTACTCGTTCATTTTATCGAAGACGACGAGTCTCGATTTTAGGACATAGTCTGTGTCGTAGTCCTTATCACGTTTTTATTAAAAATTGTCTATCATAAAGCTTATAAATATTGCCGTATAATACATACAATAAATTGTTACATGTAACAACATATATGCACAATGTGATTTATTGAGTTAATATCTGTATTTAATTAACAATATTTATTCATACTGTATAGCTTATACTGCATCGCTCAAAGTTCTGTATAATTTATAAGAATTTTTCGAAGAATGACTTTCTCGAGGAAAATATTTTCCTTGTAACTTCTGGGATTTTGCTTTCTTACTGAAAAAAATCAATAGTAAGTTTTATGAAACTTTCAATTTTTTTTCCAGAAGAAATCAATTCTCTTTGTCGCGTAATGCTAGATTTTTAAAAAAGATCATAATTACAAATTTTATAGAATGTTTATTATGTAAAATCTTTCCCTTTTTTTCCGTAAGATATAAATGCTTGACGAAAAAAGTACGATTAATCTCGGGCGTGCATACGAGGCAGCGAAATTCCGCCGCATCTTTGAAACACGAAATCGCGATAAACTGGTCTAGAAGTAGATGAGCCTTAGACAGAGAGAGAAAGAGACTTGCTCCTCTGTACGGATGCCCCCGTCTCGCTTTCGTCTCGCTGATCTTGTATGCCGAGTGTAACGAGTTCCGCGCGCTATCGCAAGCTTGCGGGCTTACGGAGCTTACCGTAGCTTTCTTGCGCAATCTACGACTCTCTCGTGCTTGTTCGTTTTTTCCATTTTCCCTGTTTACACTTTTATGTTTACACCGTTGTGTCTACGGTATTGTACACGGAAACAATAAAATTGCCAGCCGTGCCGCTTAATCTTTGATAACACGGTGACGTGAATACTTTATTATGCTTCCTTTCTGGGGAGTAAAAATTGAGTGAATGTAACGTATAAAAGAGAACCGTAATCCGTTCGGATATACCGATGGTCGCTGGATGTTGTATACGCGATGGACATATCCTTTAAATTAAAATATCAATTTTTTCTAATGATATTATTTTATAATATGTTAAGGAGTGATTATTTTATGACATATTGAAACACAATTGCAAGCAAACAAATAATTTAAAATCACGAAAGTCAATAAAGGATTAATAAGTCCTGATTAAAGAGCGTAAAATGTGCTTCGTGATAAAAGTCTTTCTGAATCCCATCAAAACACTTGGTTGTCTCGTGCTCTAATAAAGCTCGTTTAGAATAGTGAGAGTCGTTTAGTGTCTCCTACAGCGATAAAGTATTCATTGTATTATCTGTGTAGACTGATCAGTGAATGTACCGCTCATAAAGATCCTTTCGTGTCACATGACGCTTAATAACTATGTAAATAATTGTGTTGATAAGAGATACATAACTGTATATACATATACGTATAGCTTTATATACCTGCCTATATACATTAAGTTATCTGAGCCAAATTATCAGAACGCCAAATTAACCAGTAAGACATGAGAATTATTTGCTAATTTTTGCTTTACTTTTTATAAAATTACGAGGTCCGTAAAAATAGTGTATACATATACCGTATATATAATTGTTATATTTCTCCTTCCTTCTCTTTTAGAAAAGAGATACAGAGATTTAATTGTTGCCGCTTCTTTCATTATGAACATTGAAATTTTTTTTATAGACTAGTTTTTTTTCTCAACAACTTCAACCGTTTCCTTGGTTCAAGCTGAAAAAAGTTTCTTGCTCTCCGTTAATGTTGCAACGTACATTTGTGTTCAATGAACGCGACAATTTATAAATCTCTTATTTGTTTAATGTATGTGCTGTTAAACGCACAATGTTTCTATTATTTATAATTTAGCTTCAAAATTTACCACGTTTTGAAAAAAACTCATCGATTGAACAATTCTTTTAATTTATGTTTGCTTAATTACAATTTCCGGTTGTCTTTATCTCCGACAAGTATATTTAGCATGAATTCGAGAACAGCCCTCAAGATGCCAAACTCTTGCGGTTGAACATGGATACCTTCGACATAGATTAACGCCTACTTGGGGTGTGTCGGGAGAACAACGCATTGTGTTATATATTAAGCTTAACACATGATGTTGATTGATAGAGATTCATCGTTCGAGATACGTCGCAGAGCACGTGTTATCCTGGATCAGTAATGGATTCGCAATTTATCCACAATGCCTTCGTAACGGCCTTCCTTTGGTCGAAACAAATCACCGTGATTTGTAAATGACGCTGTTATATGGCGTTCTCAATGGCTCGTTCGTTTGCTCAGTTGAGTAATTGACAATAGATTCCAATTCAGTACACATTCAAATAGGATATTACAAGTACATCGTACACAACAATAATAAGAATTGATAACTTTGCTATAAACTTACTTTTAATATAATAATTTAATATAACCATACATATATGGCATTTTTTATATAGATACTACATGAAAAATTATTTAATCAATCATAATTATAATATTAGAGATTTTGTTTACTTATTAATAAAAATAAATAGTTTATATCTCTATTTTAGAAGGGAAAATTTTAAAAACGTTACTTTCGATATAAATTGTGAGTTCGCATGAAGTCAAATGCTAAATGCTTCAATTAATTGCAATAATTTTCTAGCAAGTCACATTTTTTTATTCTTTGTCGACACGTCAGGGACACAATTCGTACGCGATAGTGGATATTTAAATGCAACGTGGTGGTACACGGGCGTCACGTGTCGCCACGTCGTCGTAATTACAGGGTGAGCTAAACAACGCTTCCCTCAGACCAGCAATCTTGTAATTTTCACAACGGCGTGACAATATCCCGTTACGTCGTCCATGCAATAAACGCCGTCTATCCCAAGTTACTTGTTAGTCATCGATGCAACATTACTAGAGATTATAGGTCAACGAAAGTTTTTCAAAACTTATCAAATGTTTCAATATTTTTTCTTCTTGTCTTTTGTCTCGGTAAACTTGTGAATAGATTTATAACAATATAAAATTTTTATAAATTATCAATATTCTTTTTAACACACGCACATATGTATATAATCTTTATTTTCAGAATTATATGTCACTTTAACATCACAAATATCTCAAATAAAATATTAAATTGTATTCCGCGTGGTGTAATAATGCCGCCATTTCTATTCCATCATATGATACGAACGTTCTGCCATTCGTGCGCTCTTTGCAATGGCATAAATCTCATACATTTTTCTTCTGGATGGATAGCAATTGTTTATGAGATAACAGTGCTCCGAGCAGCCCCACTACTTATGGCAGAAATAACAAACACTCGCAAACTACACTTAAGGTAGTTTCCCTGAGTACTCACCGTGAAATACCGTTCAGCTCAGAGTGTGAAAGTCTACCGCAGCTTAAGATAAATGATTTCCATTCTCCGGACGACAGGAGTGAGTCAGGATGTCAGATTAAGATCGCTTTGAACGTCAATTTGATTATACAGAAGTACCGTTTGCAGTGAGTAATTAATACTCCATAAATTAATAGTCGCTCGTTCGTGCCGTTGAATTATTTTCATTTAATCGAATAAAGATCTTATCGGATTTATTTAATGTAATAAATATATAAACGCGCTTACGCTATGCTCGCACTTTGAAACGACAAATCTTCTCGTCTTGTCAAATTAACCATGAAACTCCAGTGTGCGTTGCACGTTTTCGCATCGAACTGCAACACACGCAAGTGTTGCGAAAGACAGTATTAGAAAACGAGATAACATTCAAGTATCTGCTTTCGATAAATTTCGAAAAGTCGCAATCGCTTCTCCTTCGTCCTCATTCACTCCGCTTTCATCTAAGCGGAATTTTCGTGAAGCAGGTCGATGTTTCGCGGCAGTACGAATCGGATCGTTGTTCCCCGGGAACGCTGTGCTGGCACACCGCCCAGAAACATATTATGCCCCCGTTCGCCGAAACTCTGAGTGAAACGAGCAGGGATGCTCCAGAACCGGGCTCGCGCTGCGAAATATCCGAAAGCTTCCGTATAATTCTAAGACTCGACTATTCCAAGCAGCTAGAAACGAATCTTTGCGGCGATAGTTTACTCGAATTATTTTTGCAGCGCAAATAATTGGACAAATATCGTCTGAATGCCTTGCCGAAGATTGCATATATAATTATTCCTTCTTAGTTTTTATTCTCCTAATTTTTTGTACTCCTAAAGTAATAAATTATAGTGCAATTTCAACTTATAATTTATTTAATAAGATAATTACTTACATACTGACAATAATATTAATAATTTTATACACAGATGATAAACTTACTCGCGTGAGTTTATCAGATTTTCCGCATGAATCGTTTAAGCTCCACCGTATTGCGCTATTTGGGAGGATTGACCATCTCTTTCGAAGAGAAACCAAAATCAATACTTTAGTCGTGCCGATGCCATGCTCAAGCTACTAGATACCGAAAATCTTGAGCAAGTTGGCGGTAGTTTCGCTTAGCTAAATCGTGTATCGAATCAATTTCCACTGGACGAACTTATCCAGTTATCCTCCAATCTAGTCATCGCATAATTTCTCAGAAACGTTGTAAATTTTCCATCTAGAGGTACGCCAATTACATAAGCAGAGAAATATTAATATTTAAATATTACCCGCTCCATTGTCTTTTGTTCTCGGATAATGCTGGAATTTCTATTTCTTCGCTCTCTTCTTTTTTATGTGCAACGAATGTCCATATAGAACAATGATCCATTACGATATCGTTAAACATCTTGCTGTAGGTAGTAAGATATTATTTTGTATGAAATATTTGTTTTTCTTTTATTTGCTAAGGATAAACGAAATGAGGGTAAAAACGAAGTCCTTAAATTATACACTTAGTTTTAATCACATTACCAACAAGTAGGTATAATGAGAAATTAAGCTTTCGTGCATTAATATACGAGGCTAATTTCCAGAGACTAATTACTCCGTGTTACAGAATGAGCGAATCAGATTATCTCGAGTCTTATTGTCTATCATTTTATATTTGTTTGCAAAATCTCGTAAATTTAATACAGCAATTTTTTTAATTCGGATCCACATGCACTGGCAATAAACATTTCTCTTTGTATTGAATAATTATTGTGCGATATTTCCGTATATTTTCAAATCTTTCAAATACGGAAACGAACGAGTGCTGCTGATACGTGAATAAATGCGTGTGCGCATCTATCAATGTGTCAATAATACTGTTATAAATCAATCTCACAAGTGTCTCGTAAATAAATCGGAAACTCCAGGTGGTGGTGCATCACGATAATGCGGTCGGATGTCTCTTTCGACACTTCAAAGTAACACTCTGAACATACATGTATCGTAGCATCCGGTATTCTCTCGAGCAATCGATACCGGATGTTCATGAAAAAATGGTAGCCGTATAAACAAATATATTTCACAATTTATAAAATCGCGGCTAATTGTAACGAACTTACACAGTGCATTTTTGGTCATTATTTCAAATTAATCAATGATAAAGCAATAAAATAGTGATTTATATTGATAATTTATTTGTAGAAATAATTGCATTAAATGATAAAAAAAAGAAAGAACTGCTCTTTTGTTATCCAAATCATGCTTTACTTTTGTTATCCGAAATAAATTAGCCAAATTAAAATGTCTAGTGTATTGCGCAAATTATTACATTAAATTTACATCATTTTGATTTACATTAAATGTACAAATTAATCTTGTAATTATAATGTTAAAACCTGAATTATGCTTGCATTTCTATTCTTTATTTTCGAGTTATAACGAAGTTATAAGAGATCGCAATTTAGATCGCAGACTACGTAATAGATAAGCTTTTTCTTCTAAGTGTTTCCTAATTTCTTCTAGTTTTCCCCAGAAGTAGGCAAACTCAGAGAGGTTCTTATTTATCTCTATCGAGATAAGAATTGTTTTATTGTTCACTTATAATGATATATGAATGAAAATTCGTTCAAGCTGGCACATTTATCCCAGATGATTCATTCGGGGCGGTCATCTGGAGTGAACCGTACATGCTCTCCTTTAGGCCCGCAGAGACGGAACACGCATCCGTGCTCTCATCAATCCACGTCGAGTAGCGCCATATCGCCGTTTCGATTTGCGGCTTGCCTCTCAATGCCGGGTACTCATCGGCACCGACGCTGCGCAAAAAAGGTCCTCGGCGTCGAACGCGTCGTCCTGACGTGACAGCCCGGCGTGACGCCTATCATGGTTTCGGGGTGGACGACTTCGGAAAACTTCCGATTGACATGCGAATTTGGAGCGTTTAAATCAATATAGGTAATCGTGCAAGAAATAACTAAATTCGTTTATTTATACGTGGGCAGCCTCACCTCGACGATGTGTGCTCATGTCAAATCCGTCGATTAAACGTGTCGGTTTTTCCTTGGTAAAAAGATTGACGGACAGTCAATATTTTTTGCAAAATTTTCACTTATAACTTTAGACTTCCTGGCATTCGCCTCGAATTAAGCTTCTATTAAAGTACGATATACGTTAAATTGACCGGCAAACAAACTTTTCCAACTAGCTTGGCGCTGAATACCTTTAAAATTCTTCATTACTTAACATCTTAAACATTGAAACAAAGAAAGAAATATTATATGCGCAAACATAAGATTTTTGAAAGGCATTTGCTTTCTTTTATTAAGATCGCATTCACATTCTGCGACAGTCGCAAGCAATAGCTTCCTTCGCGCGGCTCATCTTAGCGATTTTTATTCGGGTATCGCCGGATTTGCGTTGCTATTTCAATTTGCAGACTGCCACTCAACGCTGCTCTCGTTAGGTTTCGGCGAAAGTAATGGGATGCGAAGTAAATTGCACGTCTGAGGCGAGTCGTCGCATTAGGCCAGCTACATCCAGACTACATCCAAGCAGCGACGGCGAAAGAGACGACCGAAATTCTGCGATAGTTTCGTGCGCTCGCATGTTTCACTACGTATTTCAGCTGAAATTCATTACCCACCAAAGAACAATATTTCAATTCAGTAAAGGTTGAATGTATCCGATATAGAGTACACCAGGTAATTTGAACAGCAGGGAAAATTGAATAATAGTAAGCATTTACCCAAATATAAGGAAATCACAGAATGCTACGTTTTATGTTTGAGATTGGGAACAAAGAGGATACTGTAGTCTATGTGGCATCCCATGTGGCATTCCTAATATTTGTGCAAATGCTTACTATTATCTAATTTCCCCTGCTATTCAAATTACCGTATATTTTATTAAATCACTATTATGGATATGGATAATTACCTATTTTATTTTTATGTATGTAGAGAGATATCCTTTTATTAAATATAAGAATATTTTTCTAGATGTAAAGAAGACATACTCTTTTATTAAAAACAAAAGAAATATTCTTTTATTAAATATAAATCGATAATTTATCATATCGTACCTTGTACGTGACGTTTCGATAAATTTGTCTGGCGCTTCTCATTTTTCATCTTCTTCAGAACTCTTAAAAGAAGGTCGCCTGATTGACCCAACATTAACACGTCTTTACCGAGCTGTAACCGTAAATTTTCGTTCGACGTTTACGATGGTGTCATTCGAACTTGCCCGATGTAGTTACGCGACTTGAAGAGGCAGCCCGCGCTAACTTTTTCCGGGTTATCTTTGAAGTTGCGATAAGTACCCCTAGCGCGCCGTGGCGATAAAAACTTGCGATTTCTTACGTGCTGTACAGGGGAAGATAACGTTATAGGTGTTGAAGCGAGGTGTCGACGTAGGAAGCTTAGCTAGTAGACGCGTTATCCTTCCACAAATGGCTCCTTGTTAGAGCGGCAGGGAAGAACACGGGGTAATAGGAGGCACTATTTCCTATTAAAGTTACAGAATGCTAGCGCCGGAAAGTTCGCGCCCGTAATTGTAACGACTTGCGCCGCTGTAATAATGCGCTTCTGCATTGCGCCGATGCAATTTACGTTTCAACTACGACCCACGTTATTACACACGGCGGAGATATTTGTTTGGGAAATTATTTTTTGTTACTATTTGTTATTATCGGTTATGAGCGGTCGCGCAGAGGTGCTGGGCGGTTTCTCGTCGCGTTATCAGAACGCCGCGAACAATATGTATGTTTCAGTTCCCAAGACTCTGATTTTCCGCGATTGCTGTTGAACGCGCAAGCACCGCCACCATCGTTTTAATTCTCTCCACTGCTGCGAGGACGAAATTGGCAATTTGCAGACCAGACATGTCTTATTACATTTTTTTTAATGAGTTACATTATCTCGGGCACTACGGTGCTGTTTATAGAGTTTGTCTCATTTTTATCGTACTTTTATCTAAATACTTAATTTTTTATTGACTTGGAACAGATATTTTCTTTCTTGCAAGAATGTCGATGCTCTACAACTTAATTTTTTAATAAGATCTGAAATTACAAATCTTAATAAATATTTTTATATCTGCTTTAAATGTTTGTAGGATAAATGTATACGGAATATATGGTTTTTTTAAATAATCAGTATCCATAAAAAAACCGTTAAAATTTTTTTTATAAAAAATAGATCGAATTAATATATTTTTCAGATATCTAAATAAACGAATAAATAAAGATCACATCAAACTAGAAAATTTTATGCAAAATGGAGTTCTTCGGCTGCCATTGTAAATAGTTCTTTTCCACGTGGATACTTCGATAAACCGATTTTAATGTAAGCGAAAAGAATTTTGCTGTGAAATCGGATACTCGGGAAAGTAATTGCAAAATGTAGAATTTTTATCAAAAATTACAAAATAAGCTTCTTCAAATATAAATTTTTATGATCTGTCTTGGATTTTTCACATCGTGTAATAATAAATAAAGATTTAAACTAATTATTTTTATCTGCAATTAGTTTTTATTTTAAATTGGTCTTTAAAGACTTAAATTTTATGTGTGTTTATCTAAATATAGAAGATTATTATTATGTGCACGCATAAGGTTTTTTAAATAAGTAAAAATTAGCAGAACGAGAGAGAAGAAGCAACTTAATTTCGTACATTGCGTAATGTAACACGGAAAGGCACTCTTATAAGTTGCCAATTCAATCGTTGATGTAAACGAACCGGGCAGAAAGCATGTTATGACCGTTAGCCCTTTGAAGGATCCTTTTGTGCGCATCAAACGCGCGCCTCTGTACACAAATAAGCCCTGTATTGAATATGCCAAAGCCGACCTGCATGATGTTGGCATCACATGCGAAGAGAATTGCTGTCGAAGAGAATCATATGTTACAGTTTAAATGCCCCGCAGATATGTGCAGGCAAATAATACCGGAAACGAGAGAAGGTACTTTCTGTTCCGAGTGAACATCGAACCGCTCGGTCGAAGAATAATATTTCCGGGTTCGGCAAGTCTGAAACATTCGCGGTGCATAAATCGTGCTTTTTCTTGCGTGAATAGATATTTTTGCAAACTCTTGTGTGACGGTATACATGCGGCGAATATTATGAAAAACAACAGAATTTCTTGCGTGCTATAACTTTTCGTATGTGTTTTGCAGCTCCGTTATCATAAAACATAAAATATCGATATTAAGAATAATCAATATTCGAGAAGTGTATTGTACGCTTATAACACATAAATTCACCGATAGATGTAAAACATATTACAATTGTCAATAATAACATTAGTGCTTCCGTAAGACAAGACAATTCAATATTTTTTGTAATATCGTTTTGTTTTTGAAAAATCTCGAATTTTAATTTCTTGTCTTGTCTTGCCCCGATTCTTGATATGAACAATATTGTCTTGAGTCCGCTTTTTCTTGATTTTATCTTGAGAAATCTTGTTCTTGATGACAATTTTCCTACATACCTATATTTTTCGAGAGTAGGGCAAGTTATTGTATATGCACTGAGAAAAAGATTTTGAAGTACGATACAGTTTAATACATAGGTCTTGAAAGTCAATGAAATATAATAAAATAT
>VBVR01001451.1:0-30447 GCA_011638315.1 Tetramorium parvispinum | reverse complement strand
ATATATATATATATATATATATATATATATATATAAGAAAATAAAACGTAAAATATAATAATTCTACAATTTTTCTGTTTCTCACGTGTTATATTTTTCTACAAATTATTTTTATATTAATACTTATATTTCAAACAATGTTTTCCAAAATATGGAAGGTTTTGGATTTCTAATTCTATTTTTCTCAAAATTGCACATGCTAGTGTCTGACTGCTTTCATTCTTTTACTCCTTAATTATTCTTGTTTTTCATGTATCCTCGTTAATAATAAAACCACGGATAAAATTCGATACGCGTCGTACGGTATGAAAAAAAATTGTTATTCACAATGAAGACTAGAGCTTTTGCGGTCATACACAATGAAAAATGTTTAAAGGCGCTTATACGTCTCTCGAGACGACTATAGTCGAGCATAAACATAGCCACAATGGATTTAATAAGCAGTTACAACCGGTCGACAACGCGGTTAAATGAGACTTTAAACGTTGTGCATGCAGATGGTGCCTCCTCCTGCAAAGTCGATGCGCAACATTTATTAATCGTAAGCTTTGTGTAATTATCTTTTCTACGTCAATTATTATGCATCGTACGTTGCATTATGCTAACATAAAGCGATGCAATAAAACAGTTACGACAGACGTAATTGTTTGACATTATTTAAGAAGCGTAGAAGAGGACAAAGGTTGTAACAACCTTTGAGTTACTCGTACGAGGAGGGAATCATATTCGTGGTGTAATTACCATATGTGGCGCGGAAATCTTACATGAAGTACGCTAATTAATCTAACACAGATACACGCACGAATATATTGCATCGCATTAGCCTCTTACGGAACTTCGTGCTTTAGTTTGACTGTAGAGTATTACGAGACACCTTCTTGCGCGAATAGACATAAGGGGTGGCGGAGACGTCGGGTATATAATTTGTCAAAACTTCAAAATATACACGATCATAAATATTTTGTCAAAAGCACAAGTTCATTACGTATTTTAAGATGAGTATTTGCTTAGTATCTCCGCGTCATTTAAAAATGCATACCCCTCTTCTGACGAAGTTTCTAGCTTCATCAAAGATCGAGATTTCCACTGCCGTTCTGTCAAACTTGACATTAATTACTGCGGAACTACGGAGAATACTGTTTTACTTTTACAACCGTCAAATATCGTGTAATCGCGCAAACATTAACAAGATCATTCAGGTAAATTTATCGAGAAGATTGTTTATATTTTACCATGGCGGAACGATTCGACATTGACATAGTGATACCGAGGAATACTCGCCAAATACGCTAGAGGGTTTAATAAATGCAAGATGATACCGAAGTTTCGCGATGAAAGTTAAGCGCTTTTCGAGAGAACGACGCAGGAGCAACGGCGAGCACGGAGGCGAAGAAGTGAAGCCCGTCGTCCGCGAGCATGGCAGCCGAACTTCCGGTGTCGTCGTTTTTTTTTCGCAAATTAATGCTTTCGCTCGAGATAAAAATTTGCTGAGCCTCGCGCGCACCGAAAAAGAAAAAGAGAAATATTTACCCTTCCGACGAGCGAGAAGTTGGCCGTGCCTCGCCCTCCTATCCTTCTCCTTAGCACGGAAGTTGGCTATTCTGTCGTAATAACCGGGAACTTTGTTAAACTCTCGTTTAAGGAAAATCTCACTTTCCCGGAGCTCTTCTCCGGGGGCATTAATGGCCCGATTCATCCAACCTATCCGCGGCTGTTCTTATTAACTTAACGCAATACATGGTCTCGCGCGTCACCAACCGTGTAAAACGACTGTTTTAGGGACCCGAAGACGAAGCGAGTAATTAATACCGAACCGGTGATCGCGGACCGATTTAAGCGAGCCGTTAGCATGTCAAGTACGATAAAATTTGCATAGAACGCGGGACAGATACTTCGTTGCTCGGCGTGGTATCGGGATAAAGATTCAAATTTTGCACGCTGCTTCATCCCCGACATGCTGTCACCGAATTAGTAATGCCCTCACGGGGTAACGAGGATTTACACTATGTTGTTGTTGTATCTGGAAATGCATCTGTTTTTTGACACGGATATTTCATAAAGCAATTAATCCTATTAAGTCCTCAAAACACAGAATTGTTCTCTATAAAGATATCAATAATTGTAACATATAAACCGTCATTTTTTGTAAAAAAAATACATAATAAATTTGTAATGAAAATATTTTTGATCTTCTTCATTATTATGCAATTAAAAACACAAGTTATTAAAGAGATAGATAAAATTTCTAAAAATTTTTTTATTTTTTTATATCACTGTGCGTCGGAAAACCAATTTCACGGGGCATCGTCCGATCAATTTTATTCTACTCCTATCAATAATCTCAGCGTGAATTTTCCGTTATAACGCAGTAAACGGTGAAATCAATTTTACACAGCATGCTCTCATCGTTGTTATCGTGTTGTCAATTTCTCATTCTATCGCGACTACTAATAATATTTCTTATCGTCTTGTTGACGTGTTAAGAAGGTGTTAAGAGGATTTAAGTTTCCAGTATATCGTTGCGGGCTTGCGGTCACTTAAATCTAAATCTTCTCAACTCCTCAACACATTAGCACGTACATACAGATACGTTGTGACAGGTATACATGCAAATAAAGTATCTAAAACGTTTGCATATATACTAATTTGATGGAAATATTTTGTATTTTTTAAAATATATTTAAATTTATTAAAAACACAAATTAAGATCTTATTCTATTATATATCTTATTTTTGTACACGAGGGATAAAGGGCGGCAATCGTAAAGTTTTTTACAAACTCCAACTCTATCCCGAACGTCTCGATAACGATTGATTTCGAGGCATTGCGATGCATTTTGCGTATCGGCGTGGCATGCGATCGAAATAAGAGGATCATTTGTCGAATGTGCGATCTGCAGCGTGCATCGGAGCTAGAGCACTTCGGTTTCCCTCGTGCGTAACGGCCCCATCTCTATACAATCCCGTGATTCCGCATTCACGATAACTCGCTCACACGGCACAGGAACATCGTGTAACTGCATCGACACGTAGAAACATTCCTCCCTCTTTCAACCTACGATCTCTCGGTTGGATCACGAGCCGGCGTCGGCTCTACGTGTCGGTACGTACCATCGAATAGTGTCTGTAAAGTTCTCTGAAATACGCCGAACGATATTTCGTCCTGTCAGACATCGCGGCTCCTCCTCCTCGTCGTCGTCGTCTCCGACAGCTGCACGCCGATTTCGATCTTGGAGGTCCCCCATTTCCCTTCGCGCGCGCATTCGCGTTTTCTGGCGTTTCGCTCGGATTCAAAAATTCCGTACAAGGTGCCTGAGATTTATGTTTCAGCGCGCAGAAAACTGAGTTAGATCGAGGCGCTATTGTTGATCGTGAAAATCGGGCTGCACGCGAACGAATCGGTCCCTTTATTTGTGAATATTGCCAATCGGCCCAGATCGCCAATCTCGTTCGGTCCCTTTACATTTTATTTCGATTCGAAAATTCCATTGGTATAGAGCGGTGCCTCGGTATTTACGGTCGATGCGAAAACTGCGATAACTCGGTAAAGTTATTACTCGCACGCGTACGCGATATAGATATTGGTCCTTCTTCTTTAGTTGTTTTTAACTATCGGTCAGTCGAGTCTATCGTTCTTCTAACGAGAGATCACTGTCGCGTAATTCATCATGTAATTCAAGAATAACGAGGCTATTGATCCTTAATATATTCGAGACATGATGTTCTTCATTTATTACATCATTGAATTTATCGTCGAGATTAATGAATAACGAAGGAAGAATATTTGTTGAATGAAATCGTATAATTATGCAGAATGGAAAGGTACAATTATCGTTTGTGGTAACTTCTTTCATTTCTGTAACGTTTAAAATCGTATTCATGAAGTTTCATGAATTGCATTGACCTCTTCCTCTCCACTTTTAAATTGTGTCCCGCACTTTCCTCACTTTTCCTGCCAACTCCGTTTCTATTATTCCGAAAACGCCGATCTCCTATCGAGACTGAGTAATTTCGCAGAAATTTTATAACAATCGTAGAGATTTATTACATAACTTTCGCAGTATATATGTATCATATCTTTTTTTTTTCTGGGGAAAAAAATGTTTGACGGATTTATCGCTCGATTGGGATTCGTAATGTTCACATGTATCACGAGTACAATATTGTTTGGTTTAACATCGATACGCCCGAATTCTTTCAGATTCTTTACAACGTCACGATATGGTACAGCCATTTATTTTGATATCAAGTTTCTCGCCCCGGAGGCTTCCCGCAGAGAAACTGCTACAGAACGGTGCAGCCGTTCTATCGCGTTCGAATCTCGATTGCTTAAAGCCGCTAACGTAGTTACGTATTTTACGACGCGGAAGGAAATAACAACGCTGCGCGTCGGTCTCATGCCTTACCCTTACTACTGACCGCTACAACTTTTATTCGTTGCCACATTCGCGACACCTTACAAACGATCGTGATCGCAAAAAGCGAAATGTAAAATTATTAAAACGTTTCAAATGCTGCCTCACGCAAAATTAATGCACTAACAATCATAAAATGAGCATGAAAACCAATATTATGGAAGTAAAATATCGCATGTTAAAAATTGAATTAAAACTGTTAAAATCGTAATTTATAAATCAGAAGTAATTTTTATTTAACATGTGTACTACAATTACATTATCTCTCTTAATACTTCATCGATAATTTCGATTTAATATCTATACATGCGCAATTCTTAAGAATTTACATGCGAAATATCATGCATGGATCAAAAACTAAATTATAAAAAAATAGAATATTTTAAAAATAAAAAAAATACTTTCAAAAACTTTGCTACATTTAAATATAACTGTTTCATTTTGGATATTTTTATAAAATTTTTAATATTGTTAAATTACTGCGCCTTAAATTTTACGAATTTTTGAGGTCTTTTAACGAACACTAGTTTTAAATGGAAACGATAACAAGTTGTTCGAATGCAACTACGGAAATCTGACACCTGATTTTTGACGTTTAGTTATTCGATTGCTATATAGGGTTTCCATGTTTCCATCGCATACGCGCACGTATTCCATCAAACTTTTGCTTGAAAATTCGAAACGATTTTTTGATATTTCAAATAGTTTCGGGGATATTCGCCCATTACAGTTATTCCCTTCACTCAGGTCTAAAAAAAACTGTACCTTGCATTGAACGCACCGAACGTAAATATTTTCCTACAAAATGTAATAAGTACAACGATAGGTTAATATATTTTTACAACATCCGTCCTTTATGTAAAATTGAATATTTACAGAAGTTTCTTTCCTCGAGCTAGAAATTCGTATTTCGAGTGCGCCACAATCTCAAGCAATTTTTAAATTTCCTTAAAAAAATCTTAAAAAATACACAACTCACTTTTCTCACAGTTACTGTATAAAGAAATCTGTAAAAAAGCGGTCGTAAATAATTTGTCGCGTTTCGTAAACTAAGACGCGACAAAACGACGACGGAAAGATCAATTTTCCCGACAAGGCGCGCCTTTTATTTTTCACGTGATTATCGGGTGCGGGCCGGTGTCGAGCCAAAAGTGAAAGCTGATCCGCCCTTCGATCGGCATTCCGGAGTCCACAGAAACGAGCGGCACTCGAGAGCGCGGATGCCAAGTACCGTAACTTGTACCACGCAGAGATTGAATTATTTTTCTCCTGGAATAATTTTGCCATAAAATAAAACCGGTACGAGTGTAGGTATGGTCGCCCACACGTACACACCACACCCATACACACGCCTACCGCTCGCGGCATCATCCCTCTCGAGAGGAGCAAAATCACTCTAGTTCTCTCTCTACTCTTCTCTCTTTCTCCCTATCTCTGCCGTATCTTCCCATCTCATCCCGTAGACGAGGCCACTCGAAGCGAGTAACGTCGCTATTTCCCCCCCACGTCTCCTTATATTACATTCTGGATACGGCCGCGGGGACGACGGCGGTGGAAGCTGAAAATTCCTTTCCTCTCCTGTTTCTGTCAGTGAATATCTTATCATAATACCGGCGGTGGCGACGCTCCGCTATCCCGAGAGATCGACGGACCTCGCAAACCAACGCCAACACTTTCGACACTCGGTTTAACTTACAGTCTTTCATCCGTCGCCGTTCAGCTTCGTCATGCAAACGGCCGGAAAGGTCCAAGTAGTTTCAACATATCCCGGAATATCACACGTTTTCGGATTGGCCGACATAGTTTGCAGTTGCGGCTGCTTCTTCCGTTCGATGCAACCGCGATGGAAAGGCCGGCGGATGTTGCGCGCCCGATGCACCACCCAGGAGCATGACTCGGCGATGAGATGGTATTTGCAAACTTTAACTTGGCGCATGTTTCAATATTGCGCCACGTGCCGCGCCTGCGATACAGCTGAATGTTGTTCGCTTAAACTTCTCGTCCTCTTTTTTTTTTCGCCCCGCGCCTCCATCGCAGCGGGAGAGACGGTTTCTTGCTTATAAAAGTGTGTAGCGCCTCGTAATACTTTCCGCTTCGATCTGCCCCTTTTTCCTTTTCTCAGGCGCCGTATTCGCCGGCTCGATTTTACGGTACCACGGCCCGGTGGGAAGAATCGCCGGTACTTTCGTAAAATAAAGCTGCTACATTGTTCTCAAGAGCAAGCAGAATGAATCAAGAAGAATGAATCTCGACTCTTTTATTATAGGAAAATTGGACAACTCGGGAGATCAATTACGTAATTTTCCTCTAGAAGTAGAAAGATGATAAGCGAAAATCTCCACGTGAATTTGCTGAGATCACGTAAGTTCTTTCAACGTTAAACAATGAAATTCCGTGAGATTCGCGTGAGATTTCAAACAGCCGAAAGGGAAAAGGGGACAAGTTCACTAACAATTATATAATTACCCACCCAGATGTGACAGTTGAAGTTCTCAGATCTTAATGACATAATCGGAAATTAAGAGACGCTTTTATAACACGTAACGCGTGCAAACTTCCCGTAATTCTAACAGTAATTCCAATGCACTTGACAAATGTGTAATTTCACTCGTTATCTTAATATTCAGATTTCAATGTAATATACGTTATAAGCTACAGCAACGTTCAAATCACTTTGTATGAGGAATTTGCATCAAATACATGCACGCGCGCACGCGCGCGCGAGTACGTATTTAAGCTTATTGTAAGCTATGGTATATTCACGAAAGCCATGAACGAGGTATTCACAATATATTTTAGATTAACGCTATTGTGATGAAGAATTCATCAACGCCTCTCCATAGTTGGCGTTTTGATGAATATTCATTATTATATTCCTCATTTATATCAGTCTTGTAACGCGTCCCGCGATTCTTATGCATAGGAACAACTCGGTGCATCACCATCTACGTCAACGACCTGCAATTTGGGGCTTGACAGGAAATTAAAACTATACTTCACCGTTCGAGATACGGTATTATATGCGTCAACAAGCCGTTAATCGCCGCTATTGCGCCGTCACGTGCGTTTTAACGAGAGGCAACGAATCATGAACATCGAAGCACTGCGTCTGCCTCGAGTGGCATAAAATATTTGTCAAAGCAACGCGCATTAAACCTCATATAAAATAACGATTTATCGGCGGGGCCGAATATTTATAACATTATTTTACGTTATGAAAATGGAAAGTTGAATGAACGGTATTAGTTTCACAATCTCACTGCGACGTGATGTATCGTTTGCACATGACGTATCACTGAAGCGCCAATAATGCATTGCGAAATATTTATTTTAATCATCGTGTGCACAGGGATGTAATTGCGAAACCCGTTCAAATTTCGCGTGCACAATAAGCATGATAATTACAATTTTCAATATTCGTAATATGAAACTCTTGAATAACCTGGATATTTTGTATGAGATATTTCATCTTTTTTTAGAAAATTGGAACAATTCCCAAAATTGTTTAGAATTATCTACAGAAGTTTTCTGGACCAATGTGTTACCAGGTAGCTACGGGCAGCATTAGATGTGTGCTTTATGTATTTTTAATTATACCCTACTTGAGGGAATTCGTCCCCAATCGTTATTTTAAGTCTTCCATTGTTCCACGGTTAATAAATTATTTAAGTTTACGCGCGGCCTAACCACCTGAATTATAATTGTACCCGGGAAATTGTTCTCCAGGGAACATTGATTGATCAATAAAGGTGATTAATCTATTGTGGTTAATCCATTACTATATTTCGCCTATTCGGCGACCAATTTAATTCAACATTCAGTGAACAAACAATACCATAACTCCATCATTATACTTTGCAGTATAACTTTTAATGCTACTTATTCGATTCTGCAGTTTGATCAATTCATAATTTTTAATATTCAACATTTTATTACCAAGATATCCGATAATGAATATTAAAAGGTCGACAAACGATATCTTTTTTTCTCTAATATTTTGTCGGAAAATTGTTCTGTATCTGTAAAAAAAAAAATGTTATTAAAACTATAATCGCGTTTCAGAACAGGTTCATGCAATTTAACTTTTATCCAGGCAAGTTACTTCTAAATGTAAATGTCAACGATATTTAATTCCTACTCTCTTTTAAAATTTTACTTAAAACGTCTATCAATTAAAATTTTATAAGGTATCGCGTTGGTTGTGTAAGAGCTTTAGAATACCTGAACTTAATTAGGAGCATAACGCGGAGCTTCTTTTGGTTCGCAGATGTGCCGAGCTTCTCCGAGCCGATCGGCAACGTGACTGCCGCTATTGGCAAAGAGGTCGCCCTCTCCTGTACCATCAGGAAAGTGGGAAATTACAAGGTAAGCAGCCGGTGAATTTTAGTAAGCAGGCAAGAAACGCGGCTCGGCTCGGCTCGGCGCGGCGCGGCGCGGCGTAGCGCGGCGCAACGCGCTGGCGCTCGCGGCAATGCAAGCACCGGGCGCTAATTAGCCGACTTGGAAACGCATAAGCGCACGTTGCTAGAGCGATAAGAGAATCTGAAATTCGGGTAATTCCGCGGAAATAAATGGGTCGCCCCGGGCTGCTTCTGGCAGATGTCAGCGTACCAGTATCTTTTTGTGCGCTCCGCCCGCAGCTTCTTGTATTTTTCCGCGAGCGCGAGTTTTCTGCTCGTTCGCACGAAATAAGCAAATAACATGACGATATAAACGATGAGAAAACAGCTACATATGCCGATTCTTATTAGAATAACTGCATCAGCGGATTAAAGAGTGGCTCTTTCTGCTACGTTGCGCCAAAACATTCATGTTCGTTCATTCCGTGTATGCGCGAAGGTACATAAAATAAGAATTTCTTTACATCATTTAAGCAAGAAACTCGGTAGCGCCCGAGTTAACACAGGATAATTTTCTCTTGCGTGAATTCGCATATGTTGCCTCGGGTTAGTACACGGCAAACTGTTAATATGAAATTGAGATAATTTTTTCACGTTGAATTGCGAGAACAGTCGAGGAATAAAGAGCAGAATAAGGCATCAATGTAATCATAATACATATTCGGCAGCAATTTGCAACTCAAATTAATGTGTAAACTATATTCAACAAACCACTCGTAAACGCCTGCTAGTGGCGTATATGTACATACAAAGGTTTATTTTTAGGATACTATATCGAAGTTGCTATTTCATCCCCGAGTTTTTCGCTACCGAGTTTATGATGTATGTCGCTCGAATTGATTAATTAGAATTTAAAGTCGAGCCACGAGCATGTGAGTAAATATAGTGTATGATTCGCTGCGACACTCGCATTGGATATCGCGCCGGTGACTTTTTTCTCCCCGAAATAAAGCTTTTACATGCGATTAAATGCGTTAAAACTCGCGCGTCGCCATTATTTTGTGTTATTTTAACTACGGCGCTTTTAACGCGTGCCGACCCATACTTGCGCGACCGTCTGTAAAATTCGATAACCGCAAATTGGAATGCAGATCAACTTTGCCAGCCTGTAATTTCGACGAATGCATCTTTATCAATCGATCGCTAATTATAGCAGCGTCGCGAGATGTGAGATTGGGTGAATTTTGCAAAAAGTATTATATTATCGGGCAGTCTAAAATAATGTACGTGATAAAATAGAAAAATAATATAAAATTAAATTTTGTTAAAAATTATGCAACATTATTAATCCAAAATACGTGCATTGCTGATTTTTTCAAAATACAAAAAGCTCGGAGACCACTAAATTTACAGAGACATAAAACAATACGTGACAATAAAAAAAATTGAATTACTTAGTATAGTTGTACAATTAATATGTTCAAAAAACAATTAATACACGTATCGAAAAACAAATAGCGTGATCATAAAGAGATACAGAGAATATAACAAATTTCGTAACTGAATGAAATGAATACAGAACGTTTCCACGTTGTTACAATATCGTGTATAAATATAGAAAAAGTTAAATAAAGCGAGAAAAAAGTAAATAGTTACGGACATTCAAATTTTACACAAAAAAACTATGCTATTATGTTTCTCGATTAACGAGAAAAGTTAACAAGTCTCGCTTTTCCGTACGTTTTAGGGACTTTTCGCGTTAAATAACATTTTGCGTTTCCAGAATGCTAAATAATGCCTAAGCAGCTTAATTAAACGTTTGGATGATATAATACCCCCCGATATTCGCAATACTGCCGCGGCGTTAATGTTCAGCCAGCGTAATTATCCTGTTTAATTTATTCTACAGCGTCTTGTAGTTTACGATTCAGTAATTCATTCGAAGTACGAGATATGCGCGCGGATAACAACAATGCGCCTTCAACAATGCGAATCGCGAGCTTTCATGCGCGGATTATATGAGCTTGTACACCTATTTCTCTCTTTTTTTCATCGTATCCTATGTAGTTTTACACAGGCACAACAAAATCGAATACACTTCGCGGTTGGCCCAAAAACACTCTGGGCAATAGTTGTTTGCCGTGCGGCGTGCGTTTAATAATTTTTTTTTTATATATTTGCGTGCGTGTACTATTTTTATACAGTGCACCATATCCCAGCACTTATGCCTTGTCGACAAACGGACTCGCATATGTACGCCACAGATAGACAGTAATAAGGGAGCGCTTTATGTGCGTGACCACAAAGAAGTTGCAATAATAGTATATGTTTTTCAGTGAACAAACTATGCAGGCATGACGCCAGGCATGAAGGTAAAAATTTCTTCGCCCCGTGTTTCCCAAATGCAAAATGTCATACGATTTCAAGTTTTTTCTAGTATAACTTTGTACTACTTAAAATTCATCTATTGAAAGTAGAAGAATATACGGCTAAGTAAACGAAAAGTTTATCTATGAATAAGGAGTATCGATATCTATAGGTAGAAATAAATTTTTTATCTAAATTACGTATTAGAGAAAAATTGTTAAAAATGGTTGTGCAAAGATGCGACAGAAAAGCACGAAACTTTAAATTTACTTCATTTTGCTTAATCACTTTAACAGCTCGCCTCTATCTAAATATAAATTGCGGTGAAACGTTGCTATCTCCGAAACGATGCAAAAAGTAGACGAGCAAATGGTTGTTCATTACATATGTGTTGTACGTAAAACATTAATGGAACACATGCATACACGTGACTGAAGATTTAGTCTTCGTTGTAAAACGAAGTTGCAAGTATATAATTCATACCGGCGCATCCGAGACTTCGTCAATGCATCACTAAAGCTTCACGATACTTTACTTTCTTACATGTTTAACGATTTACCGCCGCGCTCAAAACAAATATACACATAATGCGGCTTTCTAGAATATAAATCTGTCAAACTTTATTTCAAATATTTCAGCATAAAAATTTTGGATTTTCTTTTAAAAAAATATTTCCATTATTTTAATATTCGGGATTAAAATCAGTAGAATCTAGAATCGTAATTTTAATGTTATAAATGCACGATATTTGTGTTTATTTGGTTGTGTTGTTTATCTTATTGGGAGCTACGATATTAAATTAATAATAAGTTTGTTCACATCTTCGAAAATCAATATTGGCTCAAACGTAGCTGTTAATTCTTTCGAAATTATGTATTATATTATTCATGGCTTATACGTAATTATAGATATCTAATTTAATATGTTTGTTTAAGTGTGTTGTTAAAGAAAAGTCAAAATTTGTTAGTATTTGCGTTAGTTCACTTAGGTAAATATATATTTAGCTTGAAATGGCAAAGTTCAGTAGTTAAGACTGAAAATGATCAAACGGAATACGTAATTTTCGACTTCGTAAGTTCCTTATTTCCCTTGAGATAAAGTTTTAGTTGCAGATATCAATACTAAATTTCTCCAGATTTATTTAATTAGAATGTAAACCGCAATCACGATATAATCTTTTAACGTATTCTAAGATCTATATCCACAATTCTTTTAAATAAAGTAGTAAGTAATCAACAATCCAGAAACTATTGTAATCTTTATATTTAATTCATCTTCTGAATACACTATTAAAATGTTGTATCAAACGGATTATGATAACGGCTTATGGAGATAAATAATGAGTAATTAATCGCGTATTAAATATATTAGATTAATTATCTTATATATAGTTCAGTTATTGCTCGATAAGTATAGAAACAAATCGCGATACATTGCGGTTTGAAATATTGAATTTGCGCGATTATGTAATGAAATCTTATCGACACATATTTGAAATTATGTTATGAATAGTCGTAGCAACAATTAATGAATAAATAAGAAAGATTAGGAGAGATACGATTAAAGCAAAATTGATACATCTTAAAAAAATATAGATAATAATCATATTAAGCAATTTTAAAATAAATTAGATGGAATATATGAAATATATCCTGTTATTTTACTTATGACTATGATATATATGTATAAAAATTTTAAAAATTTGAATGTATCTTTTCTTTTACACTAATTCATATAACAAAAGTCTGTAAAGATACCTCGAATTGCGAATTTTTACAAAAATCGATATGCCATTTAACTGTCCACAATTTAGCTGAAACTTTTTGTTTTTTTATTCTTTTGGAAAAAAACGAAATGGAAAAAAATTATTATTTATGGAAAAACAGGGACAATCAAATGATAAATATATTTAGTAAAAATCTGGACTTCGGAAGAGTTGAACAAATTTCATTATGTGTTTCGTAGTACTGTTCGTTCATTTTTAATTTAATTATGCAAGATGGAAAAAAATAATTATTTATGGACAAATGAGAGACAATCCATACATAATTTTTTTAAAAAACGCAATTAGAGATACTGATGATAAAATTTTAATTAATTTTTTGCAACGAAATGATTATTACGGATAATTATGAACAATCACATGTCATATCAATTTTATAAAAATTTACATTTTGAAATGACTTTACAGGTTTAACATTTAACCTTGGAAAAATAGAAAGACTAAACACAAATTTTTTTAAAAAAATATTAGAAAAGGAAGAAAAACAAAGCAACATAATTAAGAATTTTTTCCTATTACATTTAATAGATAATTTAATTTCTATCATATAAATATATATGAAATGTAGAAACTGTAAATATTTCTTTCTAATTTTTATTATCACAAAAAATAAATACCATGAAAAAAAGTATAAACTAAACACACTTATATTCTAAAAATCTTTGAGTTTTTATTTCTTACCTTTCACTAATAGTCTAATCAATAAATCAGTTGAAACCAATTATTTGTATTTGAGATAAACTTTAATGGTTAAAAAAGATTAGATAATATTAAATAATTATTAACACATCTTCATAATATTTTCAATTGTGTTCCTGGAAATCTTACTTGTAATTTATACACAAATCATGAATCAATAGTTATATAAATTCCAAGGTTAAACATTAATCCTAGTGTATCTCGTTCGAGGTAATGGATCCATGAAATGTAATCTGTTTGCTTTTCACTTAATACATCCATCCATAATTATATTTGATACAACTCTCGCATAATAAACAGATCCGTTACCTCAAAGTAAAATAAAACACTTCAACACTCACCGATTCGATGCGCAGCAGCGGAGTTGTAACACCGACGAACTGTAAAACAAGCATATTTCGATTAGAACAATGCCCAAAATAATTAATATTTGAAGACAGTTATCGCAAAATAAATAATAAAACTACTCACTCCGGGGATGCTCCACTGGCACCCGATGCCTCTCCTAGGCCAACTCCTCCCCTCAGACCGTCATGGTTATCACGTTCGTAGTTGCCCAACACTGGCAAAAACAATCGCGGTTAATTATGGTCGCGCAATACTCCATTACTAATCTTCATAGTATAATATTATCCGACACTTTGCACGGTACTCCCGTTATGACATTCTGAAAAAATAACTATCGGAAAAGATTACGATTCACTGAAACACGTAATATCTCGCGGAAATGAATGTTGGAGAGTTTTGACAAATCGCCGATGCACCCATGCCGCGGTTAGGTTATGTCATTAGATATCACGATACGCAACTGACTGCAATCGCACTCATTAAATAAATGCGACAATAATAGCGACACTGCGGAATTAATTCACGCCCGCGATACGCTTATCGATAACCGCGAAATAGCGTCGCGATAATGGCACGGAAGATAATGCGAAGACGGAGCACGGAGCACGGAGCACAGAGTCCCGCTGCTCGGCCACTTGTCGCCGTGCGAATGATAAACAAAACGACCTTGTCTAAATACAACACGGAACTGACGGAACGCCTGCTGGAAGCGACGCAAAAACACCGCGCGCTGTGTATGTACCACAGCCAATTTATCGTTACAGCGGAAATATTTCACACGGCACAAAATAAATGAAGTAATCGCGGAATATTCGGTTTCCTTGCATTTCAAACGAGTTATTAATAGACGATCGTAGCTTTCATTACCGGAGTTCGACGTCTCGAAAATTAACGCGGTAAATGACGAACTCCGAACGAACGGAAGAATTTCAACCGTACCGTCGCGATGCACGAGCGCGAAATTCACATTATGTGTCCGATAATTAACGAATCGCGAAATTAATCATAATTGTACTTACTAATTAGAAACGCGTCACACCGAATCGATCTGCCCCACATTCGCGAACGTACGTCTCGCTAATGACCGAAAAATTCGAACGCGACGTCGGAAATTTTATCTAGAAAGCGTGCAATACAACATGGTTAATGAAATCGAGTTGAAGACTAATTAAGATACGATAAACCGTTCGAAAAATACGTGATTGAAAGTCAAATATAAATTCATGCGCTAGCATTAGATTCCGATTCCGCGAAATGCGTGTGTGTTAATAAGTAATCGATACATTGCGATTATCCACTTGTATCATTCGATCCGATTACTTTGCGCTATCAAAAGTAGATAAATTATATTTAAATAAAAAAAAAATACGACGCGCATATTTGAAGTATCGTTAAAAAAAAATCGCACATAAATTTCGTAACGGATTAATAATTTGTGCCATTCGATTTCAATTTCAATCGATCAAATCGAGCAAGTGTATATATTTCGATAAATAGCTATCGCGATATAAGCTTGTGACTCATCGATCGCGGAATTGATTAATTATCCGAGTTGAGTGTAGCTAATCTTTTAAAAGAGTTATTTAAAAGAGCTAATCTCTAAAAAGAGTAATCGCGTAATTTTTTTCCCGACTTCCTGTCGCGATCGTATTTCGAGAGGTAATAATGTGCTGACACGCGGAGTAGCTCGTGCCTTGTATTTCAAGTCAAATAGAATCTCGTCATGGGAATGACAAGATGAAGTGCGTAAACACCGCGCACGGCGCATATCCCACCAGAATAATCAACCGCCGAAGATCATTACCAGCTAATTTATCACTCTACTACGAAACACATAATGTATCAAACTCATTTTAAACAATTCATAATTCATGATAAAATAAAGGTTGAAATTTACAATATTATGTGCCACAAAAAAGAATATTTGAAAAGTCAAAAACCAGAAACGTACAATATATAAAATTGTATTTAAAATTATATTCAATTAAAATATATACAATTAAACATATGGCATAAAATTGCAATAATTATATTAATAAATTCAGATAAAGCAGAATTCTATTTTGCGAACTCTGACACAAATTTTAAATTGTTTAAAATAGTTTATGAAATAAAAGAGAATGAGAATAAAATCTCTTTATTTCAATTATTATATCTCGAAGAAATAAAATTGCGATTTTAAGGATTGTGCTTTTAAGAAAATGATCTTAAATTGATACAAAAATGTAATAATTTAAATTTTGTTAAGCTCATATAATTCTATTTTTTTGGAACGTAAAAATTAAAAAATTGTATTAATAAGTCAAGTCTAATATTTTTCTACAATCAAAAGGTATTTTTTTCATAAATAGATATTACACTTTTAATATTTTCTATTAAAAGAAATTAAAGCAATTATTTAAATTTTTATTTGAAAAATATTAAACTTATGTGTAATAATTGAAGTGAAGCTTCTATATTTTTACTGCGGTCAAATAGAATTATATACGTATAATTATACACATAAAAATGAAAAAATATGTGAATCTTTTTTCATCATACACATACATCGAATTAAACGAGCTTGTCACGTGCCATCGCGCGATTGATAATATCGTTATGTTTGATAATACAGATATGTAAAATAGATCGAACATTTTCTTTCCAATTCATAAAATAATAAATTCATAAACTACAAATCTTGAATTCAATCTATCATAAAATCCATTTTCATTGAGAACATAAAACATACACAGATGATGAATTACATGTGTATTTTGCAAAAATTATGCGATGGATCATTTATAATGATTGCGGAACAATCTGTATAACCGAAATTATTTATGCATTTTAATATTTTGAGTTAATTGGATGTCCTCCTATAAAAGTTTCATTCGTCGAATATTGCCAATTAGCAAGAAAGCCGATCCTAAAAACCGATCATAATGGATGAAAGGAAATGGAGGCAGCTACCGACACAAAAGTAGGATCCTAAAAGCGTGCAATTTTCAGGAGATTATAAAACGCCTTTCGCGACAAGTAGATAAAAATTCGCACGCGCACACACAGTCGCACATGTACACAACACTCTGATCCACACTTTAACAGCGGCTCTTTCTCTCAGCGCTTTATCTTCGCAGAGTTCCTCAGTGTTTTCTTACTATTCTTGTGCTCGTCTCGACCGATCTTTCTAAAGCCTTCCACCTAAACGAAAAAAAGGCACCGACAAGCTTGAAGCTTTTAGTATCCGCAGCACCTTTTCAAGGAAGTAAAACGAGGCAAATCGCCGAGATGCAGGGCGGCAGACTTGTGTCTATCTCTTTTTCCCTCCTCCGTCGACGCGAAAGACGGATCAAGAAAAAAATGAACGGTGATATCTTCTGTGAGGTGTACGTGACGGCTCTGATCCCTTAAACGTTCTCATTTGCGCCGTCGCGAAAGTCGAAACGCGCGCTCGAAAGAAATCAAAGCGGTTCTACCGTATTCCGTATTTCACTGCGAAAGGAGACTAAACGTGAAGGAGGATATTCGCATCATTTTCTCTGAACTTGTCGCTACTAAAATCTTGCAGAAATCTTGCAAAGATGCTAAAGCTGTAACTAAAATTCCTATTAATTTTTTTTTATTTCTAAATATGTCGAATATATTAAAAGGTACTTTTATATTGATAGCAGTGAACTTTAATTCATTACTCGATTTTATTGGCCACTTATGAATGTTGGTTAGCTCAAAGCGGATTAAATCAATTCACATAAGATCATCTATTATCGACGGGACTAATAGTGAAATGGGATAGACGTGTACACACTTGGACCGACTAAACACAATAGCACATAACCGATAAACATAAATCCACGAAAGCTTCTCCAATATCCATGCATAATCCAATTATATTTCAGACGATTCAAGCGCAATGAGGGAAGATTGGGATCATAAATGAATGTGGATACAGTTAATATGAATAGTGGCGTTTTGAGAAGCGCGTCAAGACGAATTTAGTTGCTTATGACGATTCATTTATCACCGTCAACCTTCTCTCTCTCGCGAGATATCGTCCTTTATAGTTGAGCGAAGTTGCAAGTTTACTAAGTCATATCTCACTGCCCGCTCAAGAGAATGTTCACTTCCTTATTGTTCAGTGAACTTAACACGGGTTATGTAACGCAGTCGCGACAGAAACACTTCTTTCTCCTATCATCGCGAAACGCAATCGCAATCGCGCGAAACATTTTATAATTCGCAATCTTGACGTTACTGACGTTATATATAAAATAAATTATATATATATACATATGTATATATACAAAACAAAAACAAAAAGGTTAAAATATTGTGATTTGTTAACGAAGTTTCAATACTTAGCTCTGCTTAAAAAAAATACATTATATGCAATAATGTGCTACAATTCCTTCGTTGAAATCAACAGGATTGTATACTATATCACTACAATTAAGACCGTTGCAATAACACTGAAAGTCCTTTTTGCAAAGTTATACACTGTCCCCTTATTTACTGAGTAAGATCAAGTAAGAACAGCTTCGTCGCTCATCTTCTTGCCTTTCCTCCTTACTGCCAGTTCCACTATCGACAATATACGAAGAGAAACTTCGATGGCGTCTCCCTTTTTTCGTTCCTTCACCCCGTTTCGCCCTGCAGCCTATTACTATATCCCGGCTGTTCCTGCCGACGTTTCCATCAAGCATCGATAAACGGGAGCATTTTCACGGGGCTGCCAAAAATGAGAACGGGGGATATGCTAGCTAGGTAGCAGCAGACTGTTCACGAAGGGGACGCGAACAAGCGGGATCGGGAAGAAGAGAGAGAGTGCGAGTTGGCCGAAGTGGTGTTTCCCCAGGGTAAGCATGAGCATATACTTGCCCGGGGCTTATTCAGACAAATCGGTGATTGCTGCGGAGGCGAGCGAAAGGGTAGCTCTCGCCGCCGCCGTCACCACTACCAGCACCTTTACCAACACCACTACCATCAGTTGCACATTGCCTCCACCATCAGCACACCGCATCAAGGTACCCCGCGCCGCAAACACGGTGCGCTTGCCTTCGGCGCAACGATAGAACGAGACACACCGAAATTCGCTGTGCTTGCGGAGAGAAAGAGAGCGACAGAGATGAACGGGCCATACAGACAGACGAGGAACAGAGGCGGAAGTGGCAGAGTAGAGAACGAGAAATACTGAACGCGGCATAGGGATTGTCCGTGAGATGGTGCAAGTAAGAGAGAAAGAGAGAGAGAGAGAAGGCGAAGGGCGGAGAGAGCGTAGTCGGACTGAAGAGGAGCCAGGGAGAGAGAAGAATGATTGTTTCCATGATTACAATGGAGAGAGGTAGAGGAAAAGGGGAGACAGGCAGGCAGGGGGTGACGGTCGCGGGTAAAGGGGTATGGGGGAGCAATCTCTTAGCGCTAACGTAGATTCCTGAGACAAGGTCTTTCGAAATATTACACTGGAGGGGTACCGACCGCCGCCGTCGCCGCCGTCGCCGCCGCCGCCGCCGACGTAGACGTGCCCACCGGGGAATTTCGTAGCTGTTCGGATACTGTGTATGTCAGCCATCGGAGCCCGTCCAAGAGCTGTTTTTCCAGAAAAAACACTTTGCTCATCGTTTGGATGGCCGGGAAACGTGAAGAGGAACTTTCAACAGTGAAGTGCTATGTAGCCGTCGGCACCGGTTTCGGACGATTCACAGAGGTAGATTTATACCCCGACGAGACCGGGGAAGGTAAGCCTTTAGATTCAAGGTGCTAATGCTCTTACAAAGGCTAGTGGTGGAAATGGCGGTCGAGCGGTTCCGTCCGAGTAAGTATAGAACTCGTTTTTAATTTATCAGCCGGGAGAGGAAGTCTTTCTCTACGTCTCTTCCTGTTGCAACGAACGTTTCTTGTTGTAACGAGACCGTGGAAAATCCCCGGATAAAAGCGCACCCGGAGACGAGGGTAGCGCGAGTACGAACGTACGTACGAATAACTAGAGAAATAGTATTTCAGTTATTAAATTAAGGCACACAATGAAACTGCACACTCGGGAGAAGTAACTCTCGAACTGCGACGAAAAGAAGAAATCGTGTACAACGATTGGCGTGTAACGTTCTATCGGGACAATCAGTTATCCTGCTCAAAGGATTCGAGCAGATTACGCACCGAATATCCTGGTTAATCTCATTAAATTCAGTTCCGCGCGCAATCACGATCTACTCTACAACAGATTTGATCAAGCAATTAGGTACTTGATAATTGTCGTGTAGATACGATTTATTTATCACATTTCAACTATTATATGATGCGTGCGAGCGTGAGCGCACGTGCATGTGCGTATGTGCATTCCACTATATTATAAAATTATACTTTTAATAATGAACCGATTTCGTACTTTTCAACAATGTATGCTTATAAAATAATTCACACAATGTTAATCAACATTAATCGATATTCTTAAATATGACTTATGTATAAATATTGTTATATACATATATTATTATTGATATATTATAATTTAAACAAATATAGAAAATTATGAGTTGTGGCTTTTATATAAATCGTCCATTATCAAATGCTTTATATTTTCCATTTACATTTTTAATATTTTACAGCAATAAATTGCATTTAAATATTCTTGTTATTTACATATTTAATTAAAGAATATTTTCAACACTGAAGCTTTATGAAGAGAAGATTTGTATCTCTAATTAATGTATACCAAAGTCTCTTTGATGCGAAGGATTATCACTAAGCATATTGAGCATCCATAACGAAAGCCGTCTTGACACGAATGCAATCTACCGCATTCACCTTTTGAGTACGCGATACAATTACTAACAATTAAATTAAAAAAAAAAACGAAACAATAAAACATAAAAAATATGTTATAAATTCTACAGTCTACTAAAGAAACGTTAAATATTGACTAACTGTAAATTGTTGACGTATCGATTTTATACGTCAAAGGATTCCATGTAATGTGCCTCTCTACATGAATATTACAATAACATTCTACTTTTTCAATGGATATCGAGTAACCCCGGTGGAAAATCCAATCAAAAGTATGCGTTAGAGGATTAGCAATTGAAATATATTCTTTATTGTTGGAATCACAACGAAGATAAAAGAGTGAAATAATACCAAAACGTGCAGCGAAATAGAAACCTCAGATTTATATTTCATTAATTATCCTTTCGGATTACTCACTACGGATATCTGTCGGTTTTCAGGATCGTGACCATGCAAAATGCCGAACTAAGTTACCGTTTAAGTCTTCGAGAGCTTTTTATGGGATAAGCATGCCGTTTCCGCAAAGGAGGAGGGACAATATTATTCCGCGATAGAATCGAACGAATCGTTATCTTCTCCGTAGGGATAATGACCTCCACAGTCGGCGCCGATAGTGCCCCTCCTTTCATAGAGAACAAACTGTTATTCCTTCGTGACAATGTACTTAAAGCGCCGTCGATTGTACCTCGATAAAGAAAGAATTCAAACGGCGACTTCCGTCATCTTTCAGTTTTCTCTCGTTTAACCCCTTTCCATTTCTTCGATAGCTAAAGGCATTCCGTTTTTCACATAAATGCTCGCTTTTACCGGAAACTCGATTTATATTGAACTACTTATACATCGATTCGATTAAGCTATGTAACGCACGGTTCGCCGCTTTCCCATTACCATGATCACAAATAGCACTGTTAAACCAAGAGAAATTCCTTATCTCACAGAATATTGTAATCAATAGTCTTCCTAAGAAAAAAAAGTCAAAAGTATTTTCCAATTTTTTAAATTTCAAATATCGTTTCACATTTAAATTTAATTCCCAAATTAAGTATATCTCTAATTTTTATGTGCCAGCAAAAATACTCAATATTTCTACAGTTGGAAATACAAAAGACTTTAGAAAGTGCCTGAAATCCAGCTACATACTTATATTGTAACTTATGTATATGTTTTTATTTCAAAAATTCAAAATTTAATCATTTTAATTTTATTTAATATCAATTATTGTGATATCGAGTATAATAAAAATTGATATATGCCGATAATTCATATTAACTTATATTAGTATTTTATCTAATATATATTTTAAATAATCTTTAACGTGCATGTTTGAATACTTTTTCAGAAAGGCAACACTTCATTTCACTTATTACTACACCACATGTTTCTGCGTATCACGATTCTATAGTCATATTCTGAACCAATGCGTATCAAGTGGACGTTCTCGACATATTAATGTATGTCCTTAAGGCTAATTAACCCTGTTTTCAGTGATCAACCCTTCATCTGAGTCACCGCTGAGGTTGCGGCAAGGTACACGCGTGTCGCGCAGGTGTATGAGTAACACACCATCCCAGGTTGCGCTCTAGCACGTCATGTAACCGGCCGCACGCGTATGGCCAGAGGTGGTTATATGGGTCGCACAACAGTCACTTGAGATTAATTACCAAGTGCATCGTTAGAGATAACGCGACGAAGGCTGGCGGCGGTTAAGTGAAGCGATGGTACCTAGATACGACGTTAAATTGAACCTTTCGTCGCCGGTGATTCCTGCAATGCCGTCGCCAACCGCACCGGCCCGAGCGAACCCGGGGTGCAAGCCGGTACAATATGCGTACTTGCCTAAAAGCAATTACTGCCGACGTGCACACATACATACATACACGACGACACGTACGTGTGCACTTGACGATAGCGCGCGATATAATATTGTTCGGAGAGCATCTCGTTCATATTGGCTTCGTCAAACCCGTAGCGGGACACGAGCGAAAGACGATGTCTGATGTTAATCTCTGTGCGCGGTTGCTGAATATCATTATGGGTTATGCACCGAGCTATCCCAAGTTAATAGCCTGAACCGAACTCTTTGGAAAAAATATGGAGCAAACGTACTAGCGAGTGAATCTGAATTTTCAAATTCATCGAAAGGCGTTTAATATAGACTTAATGACATATTAGATAATAATTTTAAATTATGGTAACATTGTAATATATTAAAACATTTATTAGAAGAAATGATTATTTCTTCTAATGAAAGAAAAATATTAAAATTATAAGATCATGAATAAATTGATTTAATCATGATCTTGTAATTTTAATATTTTTCTTTCATTTCTAATAAGGATGATCGTTGAGAAGTTGTTGTATTTAACAATATCCTTTAAGCGGATATTCCTCTGACGCATCTACTCTACTAACCTTTGAAAAATAAAACAGACGTTCGCGCAGTTCCATTAAAGTCGCGTAAAAATAACATTTCGCGATGGGAAGATAACTTAAGTGAAGTAACGCCATTCCTCCAATAGTGATCTTCTCTATTACTTTTTGTAATAGAAAGATTAATTTCAAGTATCGCTGAACATTTATGACAGATGATTCTTGTTGATTTTTTCAGGAAATTGTTATATTATCTTTACTATTATATGTTCCGCCGTTGAAGAAAAACCCCGATAGCAATTACAAATTTGCCATTAAATAATGACGCAGAAGTTGCAAAACATTCTATACATTTACTCTCTCTCTCTCTCTGTGGTATTTGCGCATCGTTGGAGAAGTAATTTATGAAACCATTGCCGAAAATTCCTTCGCATTGAATTCTCGATAAAATTTCAATTTGCGTAAGTGGAACCGCTATTCATTCGGCGATTAGAATTCGCGCTCGCTGGGGAGAAGCAACCCTTCCGATTGATCCTCCCTAATAATCTTTCTGTTAACGAAAAATCCATGGATGATTTTTATAAAGGATAACGTTGACATCGTTCACGTTTGCAGGTGGGATGGCTACGTGCCGAGGATCAGACAATACTATCGATGGGCGATCGTAAAGTTATCCAGTCGACTCGATTCTTCGTCACTCTGGAGAACGCCAAGACGAAGAACCAGACGCAATCGCGGGAGGACGAGGAGGCCACGTGGCAGTTGCATATTCGGGGGCTGAAGGAGGCCGATCGTGGCTGCTACATGTGCCAACTCAACACCAAGCCCATGTTGAGCCAGCTGGGATGCGTGGACGTCCTAGGTATGCCTAATTGCACGCGTTACGTCGCATTCCGGCCGACCGGCCAGGTTTGCGGCTGTTGGCAGAGACGTCACGTACGCACGCATGTACCGCGTTTCGATTAGACTAGGGCCGGAAAGTATGCATGCCTCGCCGCGTATGGAGTGACGCGTTTGAATAGGCCGTTGCATACATGTACGTATGCATATCGCGCAATACCGAGATCTCTCGTTACGCGTGTTCATACAGGGTAATGATGATGACGCGGACACAATGCGTACAGTGTAACCATAATGTTATGCTGTTTGCTAACTTGATGGTTGGAGGAGATTCCGAGAGAGCGACCGAGTTAATCGACTTTAGAAAAGTTTTAAAATCACGGTCCTCAAATATCAGGTCCTTTAATTCCGTCAAGGGATCCGTTGAATAATTTCACACCGTCCGCCGTGGGTGAGTTATTCGAGCAAACTTAATTTGTAACACGTGTTTCCTCCGGAAAGAGGATGTAATATCGATTCGGCGGAGTTAGTTTACAAGGAGCATTATCGGTCATATAAGAAACGCTAACGGCTGCGCTTTAATTTATAGTTTAATTAAACGCGATAACGAAGTTTGAAAGTCTACCTGGCAGAAAGTCGACTGTCGGTGTTCGTTGACTGCGTCAGCTGATGGATGCTCATACTTTGTGACTTGTACGCAAACGTCCAACTAAACTGTTTCTATCAAATTAACATTCTCTTCTTTTAACGTTAATTGTATCGACGTAACACTCTCGCAACTTTTATATTTGCTCCGTTCAACTTATATATTGGTAATATCCTAGATGAAACATCCTCAGGGCTGCTTCAATTTCGGCAGGTGTGCGCAGCTCGTTGTACTCCGTTATGGTATCATAAAATGCACAATTTCACTTTTATATCGCGCCGACGAGCCGACGAGCCGACTCGCGAGTAATATCATCTACTTTGTGCGTAAAGGAGGACGGGGATGCGTCCCATCGCGTGCGTGCCTGTTCGCCGTCGGACACCAAAAAGCGGTCTCTCGCTGCCGAATGGAATGAAATTCCTTTACGTAGAAACATGAGAAAATGCCATCCACCTTTTTTTCTCTCTCGTCACTCGGCTCGTCTGCACGCAGTGTATGCCATATATGCCGTGACATACTTGTTCAGCTTTGGATCATTGTAATTGAAACGAATCGAACGACTCTTCGAATTGGATGGAATTCCATTAGAAGACTATTCCCCGAGAAGGGATGTTCCGCCGATATTTCATTTCCGTCGAGTGTGACGGGAATGATTTCGAGATGACTTTTCGGTCGTCTTCGCCAACGTCGCAGCCAACGTCCAGGTTAAATTGTGTTAGAACGACGGCAATACCGATTCTTTATAGTCCACGTGCCTGCCAGTCTTCGTCCGCCCAAGTTCCGTTTCGGCCGGAGGTCGGAAGGAGACGCCGAAGAGACTCATATGAAGATATATTGTTTCATGTGGCACGCGATTTCGATCCCATTCGCGAATTGTTTCTTAGACAACGGCGCGTGACATCGTGTGAAATTACATCATAATCCTCAGACACGTGTTGTGAATTTGTGATAGATGGACGCGCGTGCGGTATCGGAAAATTCGTTTCATTCCACGAGGGCTTACGCGGATATAACGATCGGTGTACTTTACATTTCGTATACACACAATGTAGTTTAGAAAACGTGCTTGTTACTCGACTGTTTTATGATTTTTTTTTTGTTATCGAGCTTTACATGTGCTCTCCCAACGTCCAACAGTAGCAAAATAAAATGAGTTACGATATAAAATATTAATTTAAGAGTTTCACAATTGTTTTTCAAACGTAATTAAAATATATGCGGAAATTAATTTTCCATATTGCATTTTATGGAACGAAATGTTACTGGATAGCATATTTCAAAAAATATGTAACAGTAACAGGAGATTAATTTCACACAGTACATGCATAAGGAATTATGTCGGTGGGAATATTCTTGTTCTACGGTCGTAAATTTTTGACAACGTATTTTTCGTAGTTTTCTTGTAATTCACTATGATATATGTATTGCGTAGATTAGATACTACAACTATTCTCGTGAAATAATTCTTCCTTATCATACTTTTATACTTTTTGAGCAGTTATAGTTTTATTTTATTTTATTGCATATTTCACTTTAGCTTTATTCTCACATATTCATTATATTGCATTGCATAGATACAGCACTCATATCCTCGTGTCGTGTTCAATGTTAAATAATTGTGGAGGGATAATCAATATCACCGCGCTTCGTTTTCAAATAAAAGATATAATCTAAATGAGAAAAAGTCAGAGAATTCGAATCAGCACATATAGCACGTATACGCTTTTTAAAATTTATTTTAATCCTGTGTGCGCGTAAGGACAAATGGACAATGATTCAAATAACGTAATGACATTCAATATTTTAGCATAGTGCTGTAATACGATTTTAAATGCGTTATTATTTCATCTGATGAAATATTATTTGATCTCTTTCTTCCAGTGCCGCCCGATATTCTGAGTTCCGGTACGTCGGACGGCGAGGTCTCCGTTCTCGAGGGTGAGAACGCCACGTTGTCGTGCAAGGCGTCCGGACGGCCGCCGCCTCGCGTGTTCTGGCGACGCGAGAAAAGTGATTTCATACTTGTGAGGGGTGTTCACGATCCGTTGATACAAGGTAAGATATCGCTCCGAGATCCCGAGATCCCGGATTGTCACTTCCGATCTCCGTAATCGTTGTCTCTTTACAACGACACACATTTCGTTACGTGAAACATCACGCGGTTATTTCGAAATGAATTATCTCTCCGCGAGGGAAACCACAACGCGAATTAATTATTCCCGTGGCTATTTACATTAAATATATATATAACACTATTGTAAATTTAATTGGATATCTATTGCGGGTTTATGCTCACAATAGATGATGGAAAGAAGTTTTTATTCGGAATTTAGACTGACAATGAGAAGTTCTCGCTCTTCTTTTTAGAGAAATCAATTTAAATAAAATAATACAAAGTTTTGAAAATTATAATGAATAAATAATTTCTTTTTTCTCCCCAAGTATATTAATCAAATTGAAAGTATAGAAATTTTTAAAACATCTCGATCTTTTAATATCTTCGCAAACGTTTTAACATCTTTGCTTTTGCATAATTAGAATAATCCCGGTAATCCGATCTGTCTCAATCAAATAGTCGAACGTTTTAAGGGGATATGAAGACATCGTAAATTCGCACACGTAGGTGATCCCCGATCGAAAGCAATTACGGCAGAACACGTTCCATCGAATAGAGATTAGTTTGTCCGCAATGACTTTCAATATCCTTCGAGCACGTCGAGTTCCGCTGCATTTCGTGAGACACACCCGCACTCGAGGAATTTTGTGCAGTCGCGGTGGATCGCGCGCCGCGAATAGATCGCCCGGTTGAAAGAAATACTTGCAACATCATACGAGTACCAGCGACTCACGCGGAATTAAACGAGTGTGCTTGTATAACTATTGACGTTCAACTGAAATGATTGACGTCGTGCTAGAGACAAATTTTAGCAATCAATCGATTTCCGATACAATTCGATGCATTCCGAAGAGTGTGTAACGCATAATACATACTTTTACAGTGCTTTTCACAATGAAAAATTTTTATAAATTCATTGTACATCTCATTTATCGGTTATAGTTTTCGAAGCTTCGTGACATTGTTCGGCGTCACGATTGACTGCGATGTAAAATGTATACGTAATTTATTTTTATTTTTATAGAAGAATTCAAATCATTTATAAATCTATGTACATAAATGTATATCAACTTTTATCTTTTATATTACTAACATTAATATTGCATAGTAAAAATCTGTTATATAAAATGAATATTATTCACACTACTATTAATCATATTAATAGTACTATTAATTTAGTACACTAATTTATTAATATAATAAAAATTATTACATTTTACCAGATATAATTTGCTTTTCCAAAATGTCACATTATTTAACAATTAACGAAAATGTGGTACGCAATATAATTAAATTCTGAAATAAAAAGACATTTCCATATTCGATAATGCAATCAAATACTGCGACAATTATTAATTTAATACAAGTGAGTATAGTGCTAGTATGAATTCGTCAGCTGTCAGAATAAATCAATGCATCTTGTATTTTTGATCGATCTTATTAAACTTCTGACACGTTTTATCGCAAACATGGAACGTCACATTCCACATGTGATTTATGTCGACCGTTCGTTCGATAATAATATGATTCATTATCTTTCAGTTATTTGAAAAGCACCTACATATGCACGCTAATGCAATTCCTCATTGGATAATGGAAATTGTAAACACATAGTAGAAATACGGATTTTCAAAGTTTCGTTATCACTTTTCGTTTTTAACGATAAACAAAGTGTGATATGAACGTATAACCTGCCAGGTTGAAAATTCTTCTAATTAACTAGATTAATTTATCGTTGTCATTTATGAGCTATAATCCTTAATAATACTTCTACTCGTTTCATACGAACATCGATCATCGTTTTCATTAATCATGTTAAAACACAAATATTGAGACAAGTTTTATTAATACAAGAGCAATAAATTTAAAAAGTTTTATATCTAAATCTTCAAGTTCGATTAAAAAATGAAATGAGAATTAATTAAATTTTAAATTGAGCAGATCCACAGCATATCCCTTAAGGCGGAAACATTAACGGTAGCTATACCACCAATGATAGTAAATTCCAGCGACAAATTTTGCTACAAATTCATATTCTGCTTATCGTTGCGTGCCCCGAAGGCGTATTTCGTGAATAATTACTCAGACCACGTTAACACGTCGGCTTATACGGTCGACGAGGGAGCAGCTTTCAACGAGATATTCATACAACATACGATTTTCTAGTGGACAACCTGTCCGGCGAGAGGCTAGAATTAACCAGGGTAGACAGGAGGCAAATGGGAGCTTATCTTTGCATAGCTAAAAACGAAGTGCCTCCGGCGGTCAGCAAGAGGGTTAATCTAAAAGTAAATTGTGAGTATTCGAAAACGATTTGTAACATTTTGTTATAACCGACACTGTCGAATCGAGATTGGAAAATCAGTTTATAGACAGATAGCGTTTTATCCAATTTAACAATTATTCTTGTGACAATAATAGAAAATGTTTAATAACATTACTATACTATCGCGAGATTGATATATACTTAAAAACAAAACATGACGTTATTTATATTAGGAGAAAAAAATTAAAAGACAAACAATACATGTAAATGTTAAAATCAGATATCATTCTCTCATTTCTTTGCCATTGTACTTCCAGTTCCTCCTAGTGCGAAAGCACCTAATCAGCTGCTCAGTTCTCCCCTGGATACAAACGTGTCGCTAATCTGCTTAATCGAGGCTTATCCCAAGACGATTAACTTGTGGATGCGGAAGGAGCAAGTTATCATGAGCGGGTATGTACCGAGACAATATTGACAGTTTGGTCTACCGATCCCCGGGCCGTAGTTCAAATCCGTTGTTCGACAATCTCCACGGCGATAAGAGACAAAACGTTCCATATTGCTTTTTGCTAAATCGCTCCTGACCTCGGTCACCGCGATTTCGGATATTGATCCCGGCGGCGATCCGGTTATTCTAACGAGACGTCGAATAACGGAATCTATTCTCCTTATCGTGGACGTTAAACGTAAGTGATATGTCAATAGAGGCAGATACGAAATCGACGAGCGAGGGGACCCCGACGAGGAATGGAAGACGACGATCGTGTTGAAGATAAGACGCTTGGAGAAAACGGATTTGGGTGAATACACGTGCTCAGCCTCCTCAAGTATGGGAAGAGCCGAGGCGACTCTCCGAGTGTACGGTGAGTTACCGTATATAAAACAGAATAAATATATCATCCCCTGACAATTAGAGAAAAAATGTTACACGGAAAAAAAATTCTAGTTAAAAACGGACGAATAAAAAATCTTGTAGGATTGATCAAATATTTTGGTTACTGAAATAGAAAGTCTGGTTATTATAATCGAACTCAATCCTTATAACTCAATAACCAGAATTCCCATTATAGTAGTATACCAGAATATTTGATCAATCGTACAAAATTTTTCTGATTCATCCGTTTTTAACCAAAATTTTTTTCAGTGTAATGCTGTGTTAAATTTACGATAAAAATTCTCCTAGTGTAGATAAGATTGGCATCTTTATTTTTGACAACTCAATAATATAAAGATTAAGTGAAATTTTAACCCTCGCGGTGTTTATCCACAGAAATACCATTTTTAAGTCACATAAAATGTGTAGTAATGTAGTATTTTTATAGTATAGGTGTGCAATCTTTTTACTGGTTCTGTACCAAGCATATTCTGTATTTACTAAGTTTTTAAATTAGTAAAATACCAATTGTCAATTTTATTACAATTATCAATCATAGTTTTTATAGTAGAATTAGAAGTAGCAGCTGAAATAGAAGATTTATACCGAAATAAATTTATATAT
>VBVR01001450.1:0-30465 GCA_011638315.1 Tetramorium parvispinum | reverse complement strand
AATAAAAACTGTTAGTCAAAATAGTTTGTTACAATTGTTATATTGGAAAATATTAAATAAATGATTAATAGAAAGAAAAGAATAATAATGACCTAATAACTGATTGATATATAAAATAATATTTATGAATTATTTCACATAGGAACTGAATATAAAATTTATTTTAATTTTCAACAAGCATAAATTATTATGCAAAAATGCAAATATTATTAATTGAAGCATTAAAGTTATCATGCACTATGAAATAAATGCAGATCTATTAATAAAAATTATAATAAATGCTTTTCTCGAGAGAATTTGTTAATTATTGAAATGGATCTTTCCAGTACTTTTAAATGTGTACTGCTTATTTCTAAATTAGCATACATTAAGATGTAAAAACAACGATAAACTTTTAAGTAAACAGCCCTAATTAAAAGAATACATATAAAGATAAGCTAATGAGATACGCGTCTACCGTAATATTTTAAAAATTTGACTTCCAGATCTTCCAAGAGAGATGACATTGAACAATATATGAAATAAATCAGGATTAGAAGTTAAAAATTATTACGCAAGCTTTAGGACATTTCATTATTTAACATAACTGTTTTCATCACATTTCCATTAATTCGTAGAAAGCATAAGCGCTGTGACTAAACTAAGCGTGACGATTCAGTCTCGCTGCAACCTACCTTGAATTTAACCATGACACACGCGCGTAAACCGCAGTCTCGACACTACACACAGATTATCCGATACTACGTAGATCTCCTTACTCTTGAAGCGTTCCCTCAGCTTTTCGCCACCGCACTTTGAGGGAAATCGCGTCTAACCGGAGCTTGTCGTATGCGATTTAACGGTGGCTTTTCGTATCACATATCGCGCACACCATACTGACATTCGTCGGCCCGCAGCCTCTTTGACAAGCGAGCACCACGACTCGCCAATACTAACACAAAAAATGTTCGGTCTCGTATGAAGACCACGCTTATATAGACTCCGAGAAGACTACCAGTCGGAGGAGTTGTCGACTGAAGTTGCTGGGTGAATCGTGGAAAGGAGACCCGGGAAGAGGAGAGAGTGAGTACGCCTAAGGGTACGGAGAGAAGAGAGAGGAACAGAGACGCGGGGAGAGAGAGAGAGAGAGAGAGAGAGAGAGAAAGAGAGACAAAGAGAGGGCGTATAGAGAGATGACGTGGGGAAGAGCGACGAGAAAAGGCAGCCCTCCTCATACGTCGTTTAAAAATGTTCTTTGTAGAGAAAGTAGGCTAGCCTTGCCTCGCCGAAGAAGTCGAAGATGCGCCGTCGCACGTGTATCCCCCGGTCCCCGGCGGCTACAACGCGTCCGTCGTGTGAAACCGGTTGTAAATCCTTCCGCACGTAGAAAACAGTTCGGAAGAATTGCTCAATCGTACACTTCATCCCTCGACAATAAGACAACAACCGACGATAAATTATCGTGTCTGCGTGTCCATTCACCGAGATCGAAAGAGTGCAGTAAGCTACGGTTTGCATAAAAATACAAGTGAAACTTATGGTAAAGTATATGTGTATTTTATGACTGTGAAGGACATTTGTTTCGGCAGGTTTAACTGGAAGATTGGCTAATAACTGAGCATTTTTATTCTTGTTTAAAATACTTGCCGACTGTTAATTTAGAGATTGATCAAGAATCAGTAATAAATAGTCATTGAATTTTGAAGGATGCCTATCAAGAGTGTTGCATCGCATGTATGCATAAGGAATCTTACACAACGCAATGCAGTAATTGTAGATTGATGTAATCTTCAATCGTACTGGTTAATTACCGCCATATAATCGGTACATAACTTTAATACGATACGGGAAAACAAATTATTCTTTTCTATATATAAAACCTGTCTTTCACCAGAAATATCGTAATTATATCTCTACATAGAATTAGTTAATGAAGGAAAGCGACTATTAAGTGACCATGTATTGAAAAGCAAAAAGAGAGAGAGTTTGTCGATAATAAAATAAAAGTGATAAAATCATCATTGCTGTTTTGTATTTTTCTTGTTATTTATAATAAATGTAATTTATTAGCAAATTAATTAGTCTCCTTTAATATTTAAATAATTTTAATTATTTGTAAGATTTTAATTTCTAAAAGTTTATCATGAAAAAAGTTTTTTGTTATCTTCAAGTATTAAAGATGCATTAATTCAGATAATAGGAGAAACGCGTCTTTAGATATAAGAAGAAACAAATAGCTATATATTTTGTTACACATTTTTGTTGTATATATCTTTATGTAATGTTTCATGCAGAATACCATTAGGACGTCTTTAAGCTTTTAATCATGTTCAAGATTTTCTTTTGACATGAAATAAAAAGATGGAAAGCAACAGTTTACATACCTGTGCATAACTAATGCACACTGCTATATATACACATATACACAGACACACACATGCACGCGTCCCTATTGAGATCCATTACGTTGTCATCAATAATTCAGCGGAAGAGTGCCGCCCCTCATGGTCTGGCTTTACTTGTCTGTCGGCAATACCATCTATTGCTGCCGCAAAAACCTCGAAATAACGAGAGACTGGCAAACAAAATTGTTTCGTCCAAAAGTCTGTGTGGGTAGAGGAACAATGAAGGTAACTAGTTGCGGTACGCGTTGGAATTAATTGTCCAACGACATCGTTCATCGGAATTTTTTCCAACCCCTGTTCATTTACCTATTTCTGCAAGTTGAAATTCCACTACATTGTTAAAACAACTACTCTAGTGTATTTTTATCATAGAAATTTTTAAAACTTTTAAACACATTTTTTTGGACATATTTATTGTATATTAATTAAATAGTAGAAATTTATTTTATTACGCTATCTTATACTACACTGTATTATTTTAATGTTAATTTATATATCAGATGCATATATATACAATATTAATAATACGTTATCATATCCATATTGTCAATATTTTTTAATATAATGTAAGTAGTGCAATGTTAATAATTGATTTAGAAAGTTATTATATTACTGTTTATAATATTTGTGCTATTTTATATGTACAATACATTAAATTTTCCTTTTACAACTTGATGTACTTTAATATATCACATTTAACTATTATACTATATTAGTTTATATTACAATTTATGATATTTAATTGCAAAGTAAATTTGGGTTTACGCTATTTGAATTTGACATTAATACACATACAAAATACTGTAAAATGATTTTATTTGCATACCTTTATTTCCAATTACTGAGAGTCGTTGTTTTGTGAGACGGCCTTTAGCCAAAATAGGTCATCTGTAATTAATTCAACGGATATTCCATGTTCAACAATATAACTAATCCTTCAGAAACCACTAACTTACGCCGATAGTGTCGGAAGAAATTGGAAGTGTTAGTTTTGTCTTTAATCCCATCTCTTACGTGTGAGCTCCGTTGACGTTTATATCATAAATAATGTGCGCACTCACAGAGAATTTTCTAATCTGATTAAACTATCAAACTTACATTACTGAAGTTATAGTTTCATACATTATCCGCTTCTTCTTTAACGTGTATTTATGAAATTGTATAATACTTAGAGAGACTTTTAAAGGAAATTTTAATCGAAATATGTGCACGAATTGTTCAATTTCATAATTGTATGAATTCTCTATATTACATTGTATTAAAATACTTCTTTAAAATATTTTTGATAAGACAATTCCGATAGGACGTTTTAGGAAATATTTCAAGAACGCATTTTTGTAAAAAGAAATGTAATGTAAGAATTATGTAGATAATGTAAGAAATGTAATGAACAAAAACGTAAGAATTGCAATGTCTTTTTTATTTCAGATCATGCACGTGATATTAATCTAATAGTTCGTTCTATATTCTCATACGAGCAGTATACCATAAGAGGGAAGCTATCAGTTACAGCAGGATCCATGGTCAAGGTGAACGGTCGACGGACATTGAAGTTTTAGGGTCACGTCAACTGGAATGCGCGCAGGTGCGGCAACATCTCGTATTGCCAGGTAAGACTTTCTTCTTTCTTTCGCTCGAGGTCATCGTAGTGAGATACGTTGAGAGAAATCAACGAACGAAATGCTCCTTCAACGACATTTCTAAACTATGGATATTTTTGGTTAGGTGAAGTTTTTTTATTAGCTTTAACTGCTATGTTAGAAATAAAAGTGTACTTTCTTCGTTACATAAACGCCAATAAATATCATTAGCAGCTGCAGAGTGCTAAAAAGAAAATTTTGAAACACCAGTTTTTGGTATAATTGAACCTATAATCAAACTGTTTAAGCTGTCTGTTTACGCTTTTCCCATTAAAGCAAATGTGTACTTTCCATTCATGAATACGTAGAGAAATTAAGATCAGATAGAATATCAGCATAAATTCCATTTGAATAATATTACTTTTAGTTGTATTTTCTTTTGTACAAGTCAATTTTACCATCAAATTTTTCAATTTAATTTATCTTCAAAGGTTTAATTTTATTTATGTTTAAAATAAGTATATAAAAATTCATAAATATAAATATATGAAGTAAAATGACTTATACTAGTTACATGATAAAGAGCAATATGTTCAATGCAAGCATAATACACGAGATACGAGATTCTCTAATGAATATTCTAGTATTCCAATGTTCATTTCATATATTAAGGGTTAATACCCAATAGGCAAATGGCAACAATATTGGGAAAATCTAGTAAGTGTCGATCCATACAATTTATCAGCACAAACTAGTTTGTCACACCTGATCTCCCGCTAAATCGTCCGCACATCCGGCAATCCGCATATACCACAGCTGGTTCAATTTGTAACGAACAACCAGAAGTGACTCAATAAATTAATATTTGGTACACATTTGCTCATAATTATCCAAGAATAAATAAATAGTGAATGCGTGTGTAATAATAAAGTTATATCTTTTATAACAATATAATTTCTACAGATTGTGCATTTTATAGTTTGCATTAAAGTAATTTTGTTTATTACGCAAAAGAAATCCAACTCTGTTCAAACTCCTGTGCAGCTTTGTAATTTCACAGTAACGCTCTATAATAACATAAATGATTATTTAGAGATCGAAGATTATCTTAAGAATATCTCCAAAGACAGGACGTAAAAGTACTGTTTATAACCGATTCAAATAATCGGTTCTTTGAAATAAGTTTATTCAAATGTATGCAAGACGAGGATGCATAGTGAGCTTTCCTTTCAATCGACTGATGACTTCTTTTCCAATCGACAAATTGACTTGACAAACCTCACTTACATAATTAAGGACGTCTTTCAATGCAAAATGTTCAATCCTCCATTCTTACAATATGTAGATGTTGTTTCACCAATGACACCTATTACATTGTGACGAACGTTTTCACTAATACATAGTAATTGTGACGAATTGACGCCAATCTTCCGCACGCATCTCCTGTGATGAAACTCAGTACTTATTCAAGCTACAAAACATGTCCCAATATACATGTTACACGTCTAATTGCACCAGCTATGTTTTCATCATCGATGTTAATTAGATATCTTTATGTTGTCGTAAATGTAACAAAAATTACAAATGCATTTAAATTTCTTAAGATATTAAGAAGATAAAGAACTATCACTCGCTCGGAAAATTTAATAATAAAAAATTATTTAAAATTTGTAAATGTAATTGCGTAAAAATTTATTACTATTTTTTTAAAAATTATTATAATTTATCGTTATACATATATATATATACAAGATTACATGTATAATGTTTCTATTTTTCATATATATTTTCACTCCAATTTTATTTTGAAATAAAACACGACAGTTCTTGACAATTGTATGTTAAACTGCAGAATCGGTGAAAATTGATCGTTTGTATAAATATACATAAAGCAAATATGTAACCAGAAAATAAAATGGACAAAACCTACGAGATAAATGAGAGCGTGTGTGCGTATTGTTTTGCTGAGCGGGCAGCGAATACGAAATAGGAAGCGATCACGTTCTTACATTGAATGAGAAAGAAAACACGTCGGACATTTTTCTCTCATAAATCCGTCGTCGTAAAAAGGAACGAGTGAATTTTCGTAATACCGTCGCTTCCGTAACTAGGCGGTGAAACGAAGCGCGCGTGAACATCATAATACAACGCTGAGAATTCGGTGCTTCGAGTACCTGTTTTTTATCTTGCATTTTACTTGCGCTGATCTCGGCGTGTCGTAAGCCTGACAAATACGAGGAAGCCGCTTTTGCGCGTTCGAACAATTCATTCGTAACGTATTTCGGCCGGTATCTTCAAGAGAACGAAATTTAATTTATATAGGGTATCTTCTTTTCCCAGGACTGCTTGATTACAATCGCTTAATTACGCCTCGAGAAAAAAATACAATCCATTAGAAATATCGGCGAGTAACAGTACGATGTGAAGAACGATGATCGCAACATGAGGAATGTCCGACCGTGACAAGGAATCGAAAAATTCTCACCGCAAAAAGTTTGGTCGGTTTCTCGCGGTATGTCGTAATTGCATTTTCCCTTACAAAGTCATCCCACCGAATCGATGACTGGGAGCTTACCTCCGCGCCACGTTCTCGACTCTTTTTCTGTCCCCTCGCCGTCGCCAACGGTATATCAGGTAATGACGCGGGCGCGAAATTGGTTTGATGTCGGCCATTATCGGAGAAAGTTTACAGCGTTCGTGTTTTACCGGAGTTTATCATCTCAGTTTCTCCCCCTTCTACTACGTAGAGCTATCGCCGTCTACTCGCTTCGGTTCAGGTAGTCGCGAATTAGGATACTCCTGCGCGCCGAAATGTTCCTCGATCATCAAAATTTATCTACCCTTTGCTTTACAGCATGTAGTTGCCAAAAAAAATCATAATACTTCATGGTTCAGCTTTTTGAATTTAACTTTTACAACCATAACGTTCCCTTTCCATATATTAAACATGATAAATGAAAAACATGAAAGATGCTTTTTCTTTTAAGTAAGACATTTCTTACTAATTAAAATAAACTTTAGATTTATCCATAAATATATCAAAACATAATAATTAGAAAGAGCTATTTAAACACTGATAACTTGACTTCCTGAAAATACTTTATTAGATATGTAATCTTGCGATTTAATAAACAGTTCACGTAGTTCTCAAGCATATTGCATTGGAAAGTTACTATTTATTTTTTATGTGTAATATATTGTGTGATGTATTGTGTAATAAAATTATGTGATAAGATGTCGTGTATGAGAATATTGATATTAAGATATATTCTTTTTACTCACAAAACATCAATTTAATTTTAATTTTAGCTTAACTGATTTTTTTAGTTGCGAGAGACTTGAGACAAAGTAATTAGTTATATTACATTTAAAATTATAATAATTGTTAAAATAGTCATTTGAGCTTTGTACGACAAAGTAGGACACTGCAGAGAAATTGAACTATAGTGAATTCGTCAATGCATGCGAAAGACCTATTTGTTTATTTTACGCATCATAATAGCGGCCGACGAATGCACGAATCATTCGTTTCTCGTGCTGTTAACCAATAATAGAACTCATGCTGCCGCTTGTTGAAAACGAGTCTGTAATCAGGTTTCACTGTAACTTTGCTTCCACCTATCAGAACCTCATTCTTCTGATTACAGGTATCACGAAAATCGTCCTAACAATAATACCAACCAGAATCGCACTCATTATTTTCCTCGAAGTCCCGGCAATCAAGTGTCGCAAATTGGTACATTCTAATTTTGTGTAAATAAAAAATGTTATTATATATTTCGACTTGTTCACGCACTTGTATTAATTTAAACGTTCCAAAGTATTTTGCTCCAAATATTAATATTTCCGCTAATCTTTCATATCTTCATAAAAATAAAAATTAAAATATATACTTCCCGTTTATACATCACGCAACTTTCTATAATTCTCCTGTAACTGATTAAAAATATGTTAGAATATATATTATTACACAAAATTTTACGTAACTATAAATCATAGTTCTGCTAAAAATGTACAATACGAAAAAAATTCAGGTAAATATTACTCTCACTTAAATACACATTCCGTTATAGAGAAATTATAACGATTACTATGTTAACGATCTTTACAGTTCATCATACCCGCTACGCGGACGTAATATACATCATGTAATAAGTGATCGTTGCAATGGAACTGTAACTCAGCGAATTATTACTGTAACTCGTGCCATTCATACTAAATACATCCCAAGGGGAACTTTCCCTATAAATGTCAATCTGTCAGATTGACGCATAAAGAGATTTCGTGATAAATATAAATCTCGAAAGTCATGCATGCTATTTGGCGTCATTAAATACACCGATGCCGTTGCGTGTCACGTCGCGCAGTTCTTATCCAACGGTTGTGGGTCAGATCCTTAATCGGATGTGCATACAGAACGGGCGGAATCGGAATCTGCAATTTAAACGGAGTACGTCAGAGTTTTCACTCGGATGAATCACCAAGTGAAATCACGTATCTCCGCGTTCCTACAGCACTACGTACTTAGGGACTCCAAAAATACGTAACATATGAAAATCCTGCTTTCATTCTTCCCATCTATAAACCTCGAATGAATCTCGAAAATTCAAACATTGTGACAGCAGAAACCTCTTCTCGTTGAAATTAGATTTACTGAATATCACTGAATAAATTCGAATCCGTCAAATTATTTCATTTGAAAAAGATCAAAGATAAGACTGCGAAAGACAAAAGATACATCAATTTTTTAAGTAGTAGACTATTTTCAACAATTTAAGAAGTTAATTTTGAGACTTCAGCTGGTAGACAGGCAGATTAATTGAAAGTTATATATGATTTAAATTCGTTATCAGAGGGCCATCATGCAAATGCCTATCATATATCTCAGAAGACATTCCTTTAAAAATTCCTCCATTTTCCAAGGAATCTCTATAAAATTTTAAATATGGCATGACAGACACATTGGTGAAGCATATCCGCCGTGCTCTTCCTATATCTCCACGAGGCGACTATTCACAGCAGGTCATTAACATACATTCCTGTGGGTAGGCTTCACCTTCAGGGCCGTCGGATCGACATGCACTTTCTCTCAAGACAAAATTTTGAGCGTGGGATTTCAAGCCGACCACCTTGTATCCGTGTTTTCTCACAGTAACACACATGGCCGAATAAAACGGGTATAAATGCTATTAATCTTCTTTGATAGCGTTAACCGCGAAGTGTGCTACTCACATTACGACGCGTTTCAAAGATATGGAAATAGGATTTCGCAAAATCATGATAGAAAATGACAGAGGATGGAAAGTGGATTAATGAATATTCTGTTCCATTCATACAATCTGTTACGAAAACAGTTGCCAGATTCTAAATCATAACCGAAGAGAATATCGTATACAAATTGTTAATGACATTACATAGAATATTGAATACAAAATATTAATGATTTTTTTGTACAATTTATTCAACTTTCCGTATTCGTATTCAAATATAAGTTTTTTTAATATTATGCAGACAGCATAATAAATTAATTTTACGCTATTTATGTTTTAAATAACGAACGAGCAAAGTTATAGATAGTAATGATACGTGTTTATATATATATATATATATATATAATATAATGATTTTGCTTTAAATAATTAAATTTAGAATACAAATCTACATTTATATAAACGTGAAATATGTTAAACTTTACATTGTAATAGAATGTGACTTCGTCACGTAAATATGTTTTATGTTACTACTAAAGAGTAGAGGTAGACTATGTGACACAATAACATGAAGCTACAGAGGCCGTCGGGTCTCGTGAAAGCGTCCTTGCCGCTTGAACTTGCGCAGCGCCTGTTATACATCGTGCCGGCCATTATTATCCAAGGAAATCACTGATGTATCATTCATCAGTGGACTGTAAATCAAAGAAACACCTGGTCTCTTGAATAAACATATTTTACAAATTAAATTGGACAATGCATCAACAAATTTGGTTTTCTCATTTGCATTTCTCTTACGTAATCATATATTCTATAAATAAAAAATAATATTAACAGATAATAGCAATAATTGCTAGTGTACCGAAATAATAAATCTCACATCAAGACTACTAATTTTTTTATTATAACATTTTTTGTTATAATTTATTTTGTACTTTTCATTAATTTCTCTTTCTTTATTTAAAAAAAACCTCGTTTCTTGGCGATCGGTAAATACAGCCAGCTCTATACTAACTTTTGACATTCCTTTCGTGGTAAAGCACCTTTGCCATCATACCGTGCGACATTCCGCGATAACGCGAATAGCGTCAACGATCCTCAAAGCCTAAGGCAATATTTCCTAACCGACCATAACTATCGGCAAGAAACATCGTTGCATAAGCCTTTCGTAGAAGCGAGCCGTAACGAGAAATCTAGAAGGCCCGACGTATAAAGAAGGGTGCAACTTCCGTCAAGAAGTGGGCAGGAACGATGGAGCGCGATACGTCGCCGACGTGTCAACTTGTCGCGCGGGCGATCCTTTTTCCACCAAGTGGAAAAAGAAGCGCGAGTCAGACCGCGGGAGTGCGGTTGCACTTTCTAAGGCAGGCGCGCGGTAAATCTCTGATCGGTAAATCGCCAAGTGATTACGAGGCGTGGAAGCCGTCGCGGCGAGCTCACGGCGCGCTGCGTGCAGGAGGCGATTCGTTCCGGTCGGTAGACGAAGGCGCCGGTAGTAGTAGTAGCAGTAGTAGTAGTAGCAGTTCCCTTCTCCGGAAAATCCGGTCGCCCGACAATTGTGACCTCTCGTCGCGGGAAGGAAACCCTAAACGAAGAGGCAAGAAGAACAGAGCGAGAAGGGAAGAAGAAGAGGAGAAAGGTCGAGAGACGGTACTCGAGAAGACTATTTGTTTCGATACCGCAAACCTTCTCCAAGGTGCATTTGGAACTGGCTGCGTTAATTCGGAGTATAAATTAGTCTGGCATGTAGCTGGAAATTATGTCATTTCTCCGTCAAGGAACATATACATATATGTTAATTATAGTTATTCGAAAAATGACAAAATAAGAATTACGATCTTACTTATAATTTGCCGTTTAATATTACAATTTTGTTAATATAAGAATATAAAATAATGCATTCAAATGAAATGTAAAAATTTTATAACATGTACTTTTAAAAACAATAAAAATATTGCATGTTATATGTTTAAGAGTTATGCATATATTTATGTAGAATATTCTATTTTCATAATTTTAAGTGTTATATTTTTATTTTATATTGCCTTTTGTGAGAAAATGCGAATTTAAATGCATAATATGACGAATCAAGAATATAATATGAATAAATGAATTAAAATTCCACGATATTAAATTTTATTGTCGTGTCATGCGAGATCGACGAGAGCGATTCAAGATACCTAAGGAGAATTAACATTCACCATAAACGACTAAGCGCCATTCAAATTACTTAAGCTGTTCAAATTAAGTTATTCTCGCAATTAATCATTGCGAGAATAAGATGGTAGGATATCATGTAAATAAATGTAAATTGGTTAGCATGCGACTACAATTGCATAGCGTAAGTCTGCGAGATTTGATCACAGATTAAATCAAATTCTTATTAAGATGAAAGGATATTTGCCAAAGTGCTCGAAAATCACGATAATTAATATGAATAATAATTCGATAGGTCATATATATCAGACAGAGTTTATCTCACCGGTCGTGATAAAAATACGTATATATGTGCAACATCGTTGAAGAATCTGGTTATCTGGTAATACGAGGACTCGTCACGAAAAGGAAATGCCGACGAATGAGAAGATACGAAGGGGAAGACGGAAGAATGGGTAGTCACCTCGATAAGAGAGACCTGCCGGTTCGTCTTCCTAGTCGCAAACTTGTTTGAATGCATTGCTTCCGAATGCAAATTGCAATTTGCCGCTGACGAGAAGAGAAACGGAAGTAACCCGGTGACGCAAAAGCGAAGAACGTTTCTTTAGGCAGTTTATGGCGTTCATTAGAGTTCGAGATCGCAGAACTTAATTTTATCGCTAGTTGTTTGATCATGGTTAGCAATGTTGATTGCAGTTTATCGTCCATTCACAGTTAAATTTTTTTATGTTAGCGAAGAAACGATATACTATTCTGCTTTTTCTTAGCGAGAAAGACATCTCTTTACAGCGTGTTAATTTTATTTCAACTAAAAATAAATCTAGTTACATTGTTATTATTCTAAAACTATTACGAAACTAATTACTTTAGTACAACGTAAACATAATTCAAATATTTATTCGTTATAAACGTTAGTTGCAAAAGAAAATATAACAAAAATTGTAATGCGAAAGTGTAGTAGTAAAACGGTAAAAGAGATAACACAACCATCTGAATAGGGAAAACCTTTACTTCTGCCCATAGGGAAAACCTTCACTGCTTCCTTTGCTCCTTCTCTCTATCGATTCTTGAATACATTGATTTCTACTACATATCTCAATTTACTGGCAATGAAATGCGAAAGAGGACTATTTCATCCCTTCAAAGAATTGATCTTTCATATTTTCTTTTTTTAAGTATTAAGAAATTATTACAAGAGAAATTATAATATCTACTATAGTCGAATATAATTGATGCAATAATATTACAAGACACTTCATGTATCAGATAATCCGTCAATTATGATAATATCAGGGGATGGCATTTCCTTCGAACATTTAGCGAATTTGTCACTTTAGATGATTAATTAATTCCTGCGACTAACGACTCATAAGCATGTCGAGGCGATGAATATTTATTAAAGTAAATATGTCATATAATTTATTCATTTGAAACAGACAATGAAGCAATACTTGGAGATTCTTTTAATGTGCATGATACAAACGTAAATAAAAAAAGACAAAAAATATCTTATCAGTCATATTCCAACTTAAGTTGTCTAATTAATGATGCTTATTCTTGTAATACGTCTATTTTATCCTAGTCTATTCGTTTGGATTTATTGATAACTTGACTTTTATCATTCAAAACAAAATAAAATGAAATATAAGATCTAATAAAGATTTCTTTATATAACTAATTTTAAAATATCAATGTACATTATAAAAAATATATACATATAGTTTTAACTTCCATTTAAATGTGATCCGTCATAATATTTGATGTAGAATTATGTGAACGTTACATACGATTGATCCATGCGATATGTCAAAAGAACAAATGTAATACCGACACTATAATACACCTGTCGCAATTTCGACGACAAAGTCGTCATAGTGCGAAACGAACATAACTTATTAGCATCTGACGCGTGTGTGCATTCGTACACATTAGAATCGCGTAGTGCATTAGAATAACTGATGCATCCATGGAATTTGGTATCAGAGAAATTCTGCCGATCGATGACAGGAGCGCGATGCGCGCTAGTCGAACTTTCGTTTCAACTAGTTCTCTACCCCTCGTTGAATCGGCAATATCTTCCTGAATTATACGGCTGTGCATTACTATGCATTCTGTGCGACCGTTGATGCAACGCCAGTGCGAGAATGCACGAGAAGGCGCGTAGGGCGGGTATTTCGTGCAGCGATTGAATCGTCTCGTTGTGAAATAATAAGACTGCTATTCTGAATTTTCTGCGAAATTGCAGAACAAATATTAATACAATACATTGTACAAAGAACAAGCAAAATAACGAATATGACATCGAATAATTAGATAGAAGATAACACATCAAGCAATTAAATTGCAAAAATATATAATTAAAAATATTTGTAATAATAATGAAATATTTTGTAAAAATTATATTTATATCATATTCCTCGTGATAAATGCATTTTATTCATGCAATGCAAAATACTGTGTCTATATCAATAGATAACAGGATAATAGAATATATGTAGTAGAATAAAAATTTTATATTGTAATTATAATGTGTACAAGTGCAATATAGAGAAAGGAATATTTCAACGTAATTACATCATAATTACATAATTGATATACAGCATTGAATAAAATAAAATATAAGTGAAAATCGATTCTAATGATGCAATAGTTAATGGTTAATTTATAATATTAATTATTAATAACATGTAATAGACTTTTGTTATATAATTGTTATATAATGTTATATAATAAAATTTTGTTGTATAAAATATCAGCTAGTATACAGTTGCAATCCTGGCAAAATAATTCACTCAAAATATATGTCTGTTAATTTCCTGAGTTATAGATCCCGTCAAGGGCTGTTTAACATTACAGAAGGAAACAGAAAGATATATAAACCTGTTATAACTTTGTCCGTAAAGTGCGCTTAATTTTGTAATCTCCAAGGTGTAGGTAGAAAATGTTGAGAGATATTATGTACTGTCGTTAATCGGAAGTTTTCAATTCTAATTTATCGAAACAGAAAAAGTTTACATCACGCAAGTTTTTAAAAACAATTTATTTTGTAATATAATCATATTTTAATCATAATCTTTTTATATAATTTCAAATGTTAAAAATAATTAATTTATAGAAAAAGTTATTCTAATTTAAATCTTTGCTAGTCTCTTCAAATTTTATATAAAGAGAAAAAAACATAAGGAAAATAAAATAATATTTTATGTTCTTAATTTGATTACTTTGAATTAAAGCAGTTTGTGCATATTTAATGTTTTTGATTTTGATAATAATTTATCGGATTATTGATAATAATTTTAAATTTTAAACTTTTTCTGGTTTTGATAATAATTATAATTAATACGCAAAAAAATCTTTTCTCGGCCATTTTCACATAAATAGAACCGGTTATCATATTTTTCTTGAATGTACATTTCGAAATTAAATCAAGACGTTATCTCGTATAGATGCTGTCATGAATAACCACTTTCTTCATCTGCAGAAGTCCTCGCTTCGTGAGGCGAAATTTCTGACATACTCCTCGAGGCCTTTAGTGTCCGACTTAATAAACTGTATATTAATACAGTTAGAATCTGAATCTATTTCATTGAATATATAATAGCAAAAACAATTGCGAATAAATACACTTAATAAATTTCTAACATTCTTCAGTAGAATATATTATTCACATATCATAAAAATTTATTTAAAATTTACAATAATATATTATTTCAAATATATTGAATCATGAATAAATATATATAACTTTTATTTTAAGAAATTATTATATAATAATGAACATTTAAGTAATATATCTTTGAACATGTTTGTACTTGTTAAACAATATTTATCTTGCACACTAGATGTTATATTTATACATAAATAAATATGTAACACTAAACACATAATTACGTTAAAAATATTCTTATAATTTTTTTAAACAAATAGCTTTATGATTCTTATAACTACCAATATAATTGACACAATATTAAATTCTACATTTATGATCAATATTTTGAGTTATATTATTAAAAATTTGTTATATTTAGGTCTATTTTGTTTATCATCCATTATAAGGAATTCCGTAACAAATCCATTCGCCAAGTACATCGATTTGTACGTGTTCTGCGAATGTCACAGTCACGTAATGAGATAACAGTATAGAAGGCCAAGGTGTCGAGCTGTCTCATGTGGTCGAAAGCCTAACTGATCGTAACCGTAACCAGACAGTCCAGATTCCTATACCCTTCCGATATTCGATGATACGGAGCGTGAAATCGAGTTTGCGTCGTTGTAACGACGAGATCAACGCACGACAAAGTGATCGGTTCAATGATCTGACTTAACGAAACAAGCTTTTATTTATGTTTATTTACTATCGATGTTTGCGTCATAAAGCGAATAAAATAGTTGCTCTGGTCGATAAACAAACAATTTTTTTGTTTCTTTCTATATATATATCCGTCCATATGGATAGATAAAGTTACTCTGTTATACGATAAACAAATATAATATCACTTCTTACATTGCACAATTAAATATTTCTAAACTTATTAAATTTAGCAAAAAATATAAAAAGATATAATTATAATTATAAAGATATAACAATATAGGTAATTAAAAGAAAGTGTAATCTTTTATACTTTTTTTATATAATCTTTTTAGGAAAAAATAAAAAATTACACATCTATATAAATGGAAATGACAAGAACTGTGTATGCCATGACATTTATTAAAGACACGTACAAACAGTTGTACATACGATATGCAGTCTGCTGTGCATGCTTTATCGCACGCAGATAAAGATGTACAATTGTAAAAGTAACGATGACGAAATTTCTTTAGAAAGTTACGGTTGTCACGTAAGTGAAGATATCTAAAGAGAAAAGTTAAATTTGTGTGGGACGATGGAGTGTTGTGAAGGAGAAAATCAGCAGCAAATGGTCCGAACAATATTGTAATGATAGGTATTCAACATGGTAGAGGCGCAACTACTGTGTATTCACGCAATGTACATTCCTTTATTTCGTTTCGTAGATTTTCCGTTGGCAAATGCCTGATGCGCATGACTAGGCTTTACGTTTCCCAGGATAAGAGAAAATAACCATTGTTACTCTCTTGAATTTCATGTCTGTACTATATCGCGTAACATGTTAGACGTAACATATTACTTTTCATAACTTCAATCATGCATATGCTTCAATTTTACTTTATTCATCCTGACATTCATGCAATTCTCTTAATTCATAATTCCATGATTGCACAAGTATGCAAATATAGTTTTGAAAACAACTATAGTATATTAAGAAACACGCTATCTCGACTAGAAATATTTCAGGAACAGTTCCGTACAATAGACTTTCAAGAAGAGAAACAGATAGGTTTAACAATCAACAGTATACGGTGAGCTGAATAGAAGTCAGATACCACAAGCGGCAATATCTCACTAATTTGCATTGTACAATATTTCTTCCATTATTGTGCTTATGCGTAAATCAAATTCTTAAATGAAAGAGTAAACAGTTAGTCATTATTTTTTAACCACAAATCGCTTACTTTGTGCTGAGTTCCGCCTCGTGAAGATATCTCATGAAATCCAATGATCGACAGAGAAAGTGTCTTATTCTATCCTAAGTGATATCTCGTGCTGACAGAAGTTTACATTTTTACTATTCCATACCTGACAAACATGAAATCTCGCAAATCCATACATTTTTACATAACAGGAAAACGTTTACGTAATCCGATCGTATATGGAGAAAATATTAGAACAAGAAGATGTTCATGTGCCGTAACACATAGCGAAACATATCTGAAAACTGCTAATCGCCGTTGAAACGTTGTACATGCCCGGAAGCTGAAATGAGAATTAGATCATGCTACACTTTTCCCATCGCTTCGTGGATCAAGAGATACGATACAATACTGTTACTCCAGTCACGCGCAATCGGCACGCTACGCGCCAAAAATACGTCCGTAGACAATTTGAACTAATCATTGACGTGAAATGAACCAATGGCCTGAAATGGGAAAACGAGATATATGTGCCAATTATTTCCTTTAAAAGAGACATTCTAATTAAATTAGTAAGATAGCGATTTATCAATAAAAGTATTGCTGTCTTTATGTTTTTTAATGCGGTATTGTATTAGGAAGGAGCGCAAATTCAGATTAAAATTTAGTATGCTATAAATAAACATAATACATATATAATATAATAATAAGATTTTTCAAATTAATGCTCTTTATAAACTTCATAATAAAGTTAATTTTAAAAAGAATTATAATAAAATATTAATATTATGTATTGTAAATTTATAAACTCTAAAATACGGTATAGTTAATGAGAAGAAGTTTATGTTAATAGCTTATATTAAATAGAGCATTTTATTTAAATGTTGTATTCAAGGATCTCATAATGATCAGAATTTCTCTATTCTGATGATAAATTGTACGTGCTTTATTATACGAATCGCTCAGTACGTATAATGTGTATTTTTCTAAGAGCTAAAATTATCTACATATCCAGTATAAAGAATAATTTGTAGAATAGTAATTTATAGAATATATAATATTGTTCAAATTAATTGCGTACTTGTGTTTCACAGCTTTATCATCACTTTTACTTAATTATATGTTTAATACATATTTACTTATTTTATATTTTCATAAATATTCATTCACACAGTGAGATTTTCTAAGGCAATTTCTTTATAACAGATATTTACAATTATCTTTAAATACTAGACAAATAGAGTTTCATATTATCTATACTTATGCATACGCGCGATAGTATAATATATAAATAAACTTATTTTCAACTTTGTACATTATTAACCGCGTTGGTGAAATAGGAAATAGTCTTTAGTTGTCGAACGTACTTTACTTTCTATATATAGGTATCGACATACAGAACATACATCATCAAACGTTATGACTGACGGCAAGCTCGTCTTACATATCAACCGTAACTGGTTGTTAGTGTAATCTAGATGAAAGTGAATTCTGTAATTTGATCAATAAACGAGCAATTGCCGGATATAACAGGTAGCTTGAATTACATGCTACTGAACCATAAACTAATGTAAATCATGACTTCTTAAATAACGTAAATTACTCTGTCCTGTATATTTTAATTTAATTATTACTTACTGACACTTGTACAATATGATAAAACATTTTGCATTAATTGACACATAAAACGTAATATCTAAATAAAAATATATTTTATGTATGAATTAAATATAAAATAATTTGTCAAATTACGTCGCGCTATATTCCTAACAATAAAAAAAATTCAATTTATAAATGATTAATTTTCTGCAACTGATTGTACTCGATCGACTTTTCTTGCCCTCTTTCATATATCGAGGTCACACGTGACCTTGTTTTGAGCGCAATGGCATGCAAATTCCTCGGTTTTGCCTGTACATGTAGATAAAATACGGTGCCAATTTCCTAGAGAAAATTAGCAATGAGTTAACTTTTCTATTATCGCACAGAAGAATAATCAATGTTCTGCGAAGTGATTGTTAATGATCACGATGACACAACAACTTCATTAATAGTTATATAATAAATTGCTTAAGAATAGAAATTTAATAAAAAAGATAATATTTTTCTATAAAAAAATTGTAAAATAAACTTAAATCGATATTCTTTTAATTTTTTAAGTTTTACAATACAATAGAATCATTTTGAGATTTATTATTTAATTAATTTATCACAATTTAATAAGTTATTTTTTAATTTGTAAAAATTGATAAATCTATTTGCACTAATAATAATAATAAAATAAAAATAAGAAAATATTCGAATCAGAATGTACACAAAATTTAATATGCTTGATTTGTTATAAGAATAGTTTTTATTTCTTGCATTTGCATTAAGCATTAAGAAAGCAATTTATGTAATGCTACATTTTTTTTAAGTATACTTGCAAGAATTACATGTAAATTTTGAAATTGTTGCGTACGCAAACTAACATTGTAAAAGTTTCTATAAACAGTACAATAACATTCAAAACTTTTTAAGTTTATTGACGTTTTGAGAATGTGGGTGTTGCACGACATGAAGCAATAAAAATGCATTTCTAAGATTCTAGCACAAGTATATTTATAAAACTAAAGAAAAATTTATTTGGCTACATCCTTTTAATTAAAACATGAAAAGCTTCTATGATAAAATACTTATTTGTATATTAACATCAGTAGATTACGTCTTGTTAGAAATTAATAAAAAATACAGTTAAGTACACTTTACGAAAGATTTTTCAAGTATTATTTGCTAATGTGAAAGTAGTTGTTTGCTATCTTATTATAGCAAGAAGTAATTTAATATTAATCACTGATTATATTATGAGTTGCACTTTTGCACACCTCGATCTCATCGTAATGTCAGTATTATTATCAGAAATGAAGAGAATTTTATATTAAAACGTAGAAATGTTCTTTTCCCAACAAGATTTTCTCCATTGCACGTGTCGCATAATTAACCTTAATTGAGGCTTATAAATGATAATTTCTACATTTTTTCTTTTCTTTCTTGAAGAATATCATAGTTCAAGGCTCTAACACAGACAAAATAAATCTCATATGTCATCAAATGACATTTGCGCGTCTATTTATATAATTCAGTCTTTATACAAAATTATATATATGTAAAATGTACAGCGATTAAATATATTTATAATTATATTTATATGTGCCTACAAACTCCTTGTAATAAAAATAAAATAATAATTATTTCCAATGTTCATTAAATTAATAACTGTCAAATATTTAATATTTTAAATTAATTTTTTTAATTTAATTTATGACACCGATATTTAATTAAAATTCATGCTTTATCGTCGTGCTTTACCTTCTCGTAAATTTTTTCATATTTCCGCGTAGCTTTTTACTCTGATATCACCATGTAATAGTTATGATCGTCATGTTATATTGACCCTCGGAGGTACTCGCAACACATGCTGCCTCTCGCTTAGAATGATGAAAAAGCGTAACCGATGAGTCAATGCCCGCTGGAGATTCGAGCCAGCAATGAGGATGAGTCCTCATTCGGGCTGCACATATTTCCCGGGCCGTTTCCTCGTCATAAAATGAAACTATTACTTTATCAGTTTCCTCCTCACATCTCTGTCCGGTCGAGTCGACGAAGTTCCACATTTCCTCATTTGTCTTTTCGTTTTCTTACTTCTCTGTCCATCCCGTGCGTCGGCGGCCCTTCTCGCGTGTCTTAACCGAAGCTCACGAGACTGCTACGAGGATAGAAGAGAACAAGACTGTATACAGGAGGGCTGTACAGCCGTTGGCTGCTGGGATACCAAAGATTCCTTCAGAGATTGCGGACGGAATTTCGCTGCAGTGACGGACGAACTCCTCTCCACGTCTTGTCTTATCTTACCCCTGCCGGTATTATAGCCTCGTCCCCTTATTCCCCTCCTAAGACGGAGGTATCCTACGCCAGACAGATAAAATTCCAGGAAAAGCGAAAAGGGCCTCTTCCAACTCCCTTTTCCTCTGGAAACAGGAACCTTCACGGGAACGAAACTACGCTGCCGTATCCCATATCCTGTGACGTAAGAAGGAGACTCTAAATCGAAAGATCCCAGTTTAGATGGATCCTCGAAGCTCGAGGTGCTAGATCTCCCGTCATTCGAAATCGATTCGGCATGTCGGCAAACACTTTCTGCCATCAAATCGTTCTCCGCGCGCCTAGCGGGTAAAATCACTTTTTATGTATTCAGGAATCGCGTCACGAGCTAAAATAATAATCGATAAGCTTATACACATTTTCTTATCTATGAATATTGTAATGGATTTGAGTTAACATTTTCTTATAAAGAGAGGGAGATAGAATATTAAAGTATTAACAATTTTCAACTCTAAGGTAAAGCTAAAAAATTTTACAAAATAGATCCAGAGGATTTTATGATCAATTTTTGATATAAAAGAAACGTAACTTTTAATATATAAATACGAAATGTCTCGTCTGTGTGTATTAAAATCAAAAGCAAAACGTTTACTTAAAAAAATGGGCTAATAATTTAACTTAAACAATCATGTAACTGTATATTCTTTATATAGAAAGTTCACTAAATGGTTTCGCAAACTCGAAAATTTATGCGTATCTTGGATGTCAAAAGAGTAAGTAGAACGAGTAGTGAAAGTTAAGATAAGGGATTACATTTTAGTGAAGCAGAATTCGCAAACTTACGCAAAATTACGAATATGAGAGACCCCCCTCAAACTATTACGAAAATATGATAGAGTAAGACAATGCCACATGTTACAACAACTTCTCGTTGTGGTAATGTTCTATTATATTAGCTTTACTCCTGCAGTTTCATGAATATTCATCCGCTTTCATCATCATTATCAGCTTCTTTGTAAAAATCTTTACATACTTACACTACATATAAAATATTTACGTTCAAATAATTTCTATCGCATTATTTTTTTTTTTATTTAACACTGAGCGATGTAATTACTAATTTAATTTTTCGTGCAGTAAGATAAAGAAACTATTGGTTGGTAAAGACTATAAGTAATTAATTAGGTTAGAAGATGAGATCAATTTAAATGAACAAGGAAGTTACATTAGTTTCTGGATCATGGTCAGAGTTCTCAAGGTCAAATACCCCTTATCGATGAAACCTGTTTGGAACGCGAGAAGAAAGTCGTGGCCCAAACCTGATTGTCGATCGCTTCGGTGTCTGAACTTTCGTGACGGCCTCCTTTTCAAATATCCTCGATCTCTCGCTTTTATCTCGCTACGTTTTAAGTTTGTCTCTTTTTGGAGGCTACTCGACGATTTATCGTCGTACTTATTCGCTCTCACCATTTCGTTTAAAATTCAAGCGTAATTGGGAGCGCCGCTCAAATCTTACTAACGTACCTTATCAAATATAGAAAATTAAAAACAGATTGAAGATAAATACAGAGAAAGTATTAGTGACAGTGAATAAAGGAGGATCATTAAAATATATTCTACTTATTTATCTTAGAAGTCTTAAATAAAAAATTTTAATAAATATAAAACAAAAGTTTAGAAAAATATATATTAAATATTAATTATATTAATTAAATCAATAATAATTACAGAATCTTCTTCAAGATAAATATTATAAAAAATTAGAAAATGTAATTAATTAATTCTAATCGCGTCAGCATGCACAGCTTGCAAACGGCAACGACAAACCAAGTTATTGCGCTGTGATACGTGCTGGTGGAATCTGGCAATAAAATTTGCATTAATCGTTCTGGACCGGCGGAGTACAGGAAACGGAAACGCAGAAAAGTAGGATATGTAATAATGCATGTCGCGTATATAGAGAGGAAAGAAAAAGAAGACATTAATCACAAAATTAATCTTCCATTTTTTATACGTTTAACAAAGGATCAAACAATCTATCAGCTAATGGAGAAAGCAAAACATTCTTTAATCTGTACCTTTCACCTTATTAGTAATAATTAACTAGCAACAACAAAATTCTCGAAGAATGCTGATTTTTCGTGAGCCTCGGCGTTCACTGAAACAAAATCAACCGCCTCAATATCACTAATGCAAATGCATGTAAAGAGAATTTATAAAAAAAATAAAAGAAAGGTATCTTAGTATTGAAATCAGAATGAACGTGGAACGAAGATGGAACGAGGCATTTAGATAAAGGGTCACGAACTCGAGTTAAAATACCGCGACGACTATTACTTATGAACTATTTGCCGTCGCGTGATTTACGGTGCAAATCGTCGTTAATTATGTACATAGATTTAGATGACGGTTCGTACAAGTGAGTCGAGACAACATATGGAGAAAGAACCGACGAGGAAGACCGGAAAACTATATGAGGCATAGCAGCACGTAATGAAAAAAAAAAGAAGAAAATAGGAGAAAGCGAAAAAGATGGAAGAGAGGCAACCGAAGAAAGGCAACGACGAAGGCCACAAAGGCCACGGGCTCACCCAGTGACTGCTCGTTACTCTGGCACGTCTCCAAGTCTACTCTACAAGCTTTTTCTATTTTACTCCTTAGTTTTTCGTTCGCCTGATTTATTACTATATTGCGCGTCACAGTTCCGCCGCTAAGCAGCCGCCACCATTCGTGACAGCTACGGATTCTTTAAATGGAACAGCGACCTTAAATTTGTTGATTCGTGACAAAAGAATCGTATCGATTTTTTTACTATCATTGTGCAGACAATTTTTTATTAATTAAAAATATTTTAAGCATGGTATATTGTTATGAAGAATGTTGTCAATTTCAAGTAATTATTTCATAGATTTGAATACTGTCATATGCATATTCCTATATAACATAGAAATGACGCTTTACTAATATTAATTCATTTTGATTTCTGACCTCGAGATAAAAACTTCCTATTTAAATTTACCTGTCATAAAATGTTATATGCCATATGTTCAGAAATTAGATTTTTAATATAAAATCATAAAAAAATCATAAAAAGTTACAGCTAAGAAAGATGGTATTTGTATTGGAGCAGTCTATGTGTCGTTATATATATTTTACAGGTGTTTTAGCAATTAGCATGAATTAATGCATTGCATACGAGACAGAACTTGCACATAGATTACGCGTAACGCACCCATTATTAAGTCGCATGTTTGTCCGTAACGGTGTTTCGCAAACGACCGGGACAGTTTCAGGAACGTCCATCATCCACGGAAATAGTTGAAATTCTCTGGGTAGCCGCCGGAAGCGTGAAAGTATATATCGCGCGCGTACAAAACGCGAACGAGTGTGAGTCTCCGGGTGCCGTATATCTTTGTAATAAACTCAGGCGACCCCAACCCATTCGGCTGCGCGCTACCCTTATGACCCGTCGACGTTAATTACCAGAATAATTGCCCAGGATGGAAATCCAAGCCTTACGTAGATGTGCTTTGTGGTGTTAGTCGGACAGGTCAGGCAGCACGCATGATCCTTTTAACAGGGAGATCACACGTTATGCGAATAATAAAATTTTTATCATTAAAGATGGACTATTATCATTTTCAAACAATATTTACTAAAATTGGATAACTTGTAAAAAAGTAGAAGAAGGTAAATCTTTTATATAAAACCTAGAAGAGTTGAAAGTCACACAATAAAATTTCATCAAACTTTACTTGCTTTTACAAAACACTATGATTTCAAATTCATTTGCAAAGGTACAAAATGTAGAGAAAAAATATGATAGAAGTGTAATATTTTATAGAGTAATTTTCATAAATTTATTCTAATTATGTAAATAATATAGTGTAATTATGTATAAAAATTAATTGATTTAATTTTAACTTTTCGCCACTGTTCTCTCGTTCTCTCCTTAAATTATAATTATTAATAAAGCAATATTTAACTCTAGTAGTACATATATTTCTGTAAGGAAATTTTTTCTATTCAAAAGATTAATCTTCGAAGCAATAAACAATGAGAAAAATCTTGTGTTTGCTATTTCGTGATCGTACTTTCCACTAACGATCAAGCATTTTATACTGACACCCGCGGATAATTCAGACGACAATTGTCGCTCAAAGAAGAAACGAACAAGGAAGAGACTTGCCTCCTTGGAAATTCGCCAAAACCGTGGCACGGACTCTCAATTTACTAGCCAGTTTGACTTTCTACGTGCCCGAAGTACACATACCTCTGTTTCTTTAGACTTTAGACCAAGAAAAACATATATATGTGCCATTGGCGTATCTGCCCTACAGATTCGCACATTCCAAGGAAAAATTCAAAAGATTTGAGTTCTTTTTCAATTTAATAATAAATAATAATAATAAAGCACATAATGAAGAATTTTTTAACTTTTTATATTCTGCAATTACAATAGAAGCTGTGCGTGCATCCGCACCAATAAGTATACGTGAGTACGTACACATCTGACGATAAGTTCAATTATTGTCTCTTCTTTGCGAGCGTACGTGTGCACGCGAAAATCCAGCGAACAGAAGAGCAGAAGTTACTTAGGAAATTGGAGACATATTCTCTCTTTTCTTCGCCGTCCATCACGGTTACCCACAAGATACATTCTATACTACGATTCTTCTCACAAGAGGTGAAAGACGAAGATGTATGCAGAAGAAGAAAAAAGGAAGGAAGGAAGGAAGGAAGGAAGGAAGGAAGAAAAAACGAAAGGAAGAACGAAGATAAAAAAGAAGAGAGAAGAGAGGAAAAATAAACGAAAAGAGTAAAGGCGAGGAGGAGATGTGCTCTCGCATAAAATTCTCGTTACCCCACGTACTATGTATCGAGCAGCTCTCGAAACGACACGCTGATCCTCACTCCTTCTCATCTTCTTCTTAAACCATCCCCCTTTCGTGCTCTGCCTTCAAACCCCGGCACACCGCCGCTCGTCCTCGAAATTGCATTTTGCTTGACTGTCGCGGCTCGTTTGCTCAAATGCGTCGAGAACTTCCTAGGTATAGGCTGCTTTTAACTTCGAGACTGGCAGTGGTGACAACGACGGTGATGGCGATGGCGACGACAGTGTTGCACAGTTCTATTAATTCGAATTATGGAAACGGACTTTACACCATGTGTCGCAATTACGTGCGACGTCTGTTTAACTGTGATCTCGCCTAGTTAGTATGTTAGTCGAAGTGAACGCGCGCGAGCCTCTCGTATCCGTGCGGTATGTTGAACATTCGGCAAAACGAGAATATTGATGTATGCATGCTAGAGGCAAATTTGGTCTTGGATAACTTAAATACCTCTCGAAGACTTTCAAATAATAGCAGCAACGTGAACTTTCAATATTTATTTTAAATATTATAAATATATTGGAAGAGAGAGAGAGAGAGAGAGAGAGAGAGAGAGAATATATTTAGAGAATACACACATAAAACAACAATTTCACACAATACAATTTCATCAAACTTTACTTGCTTTTACAAAACGCTATGACTTCAAATTCATTTGCAAAAGTACAAAAGCATCTTTTATACAAATAAAATATTTATTAAATCGTTGCTATTTAAAAAATGTTTAGATGTATAAATAATCTTAACAGAAGTATGAATTGTAATAATTTCTATAATGTTTTTGCAATGATCGAGATAGGCTGGCCTTTCACGCGCGTTATATGCCCGATTCTGCAAAATAAAGTTTCCCAAAATAAAATTTACCGCAGACTTTGCAACCGTCGTGAAACTTTGATAAATGGGATTCTTAAAAGTTTCCATCTCTCTAACATTAAGTAAAATTTCCATATCGCTATCATATTTATTCGTACAAGAGAACTTACATTGCACAACGATCAATTGTACCGAAAGCAACCGCACTTTGCGTTTTTGCTAGCATCGCGAAGAAAATAGTTTGAAAGTATTCTCAGAATCCACTTCCTGTGACGTTTTCCATGTTCTCTCTATCCGACTGCACGCTATGCGGAATGATGAACGATCTTTTCTGCATCCTGTATGAACGCTGAGCGCATACAATGTCAATTTTAGCCGCATGTATCAAATTTGGAGAGAGAGACGCATTGCCGTCGCTTCAAGCGAACTGATATTAGACATATATTTGCAATCCTAAATATATGAAGTTATTTTATTTCTTAACATTCCGTGGCGGATATAATGTATGTATTATACGAGATAATATTGAATTTTTCTGTAAAATAATAATATTGTAATTGTATTGTTCTCGTAAAAAGAAAACTCAGTCACATAAAAGTTAAATTGCATTTATTAAATGTTTTTTTGCTTTTTAATATCATTTTTGTAGCAAAACAAGTATTATATCTTATAAATGTATTTAAAGATCTCAATATTGTTTCTACGAACGTGTATATTCATGAATTATACCTTGTTATTACATAAATGTATATGCTATCTTGATATCACTGTCGTACGTCCAAATACACAGTTTATTTAGCCGCGTGTAAATTAACGGGATAGAGGAATACAGCATCAGAAATAACGAGGCAGCGGGGCGTAGTTGCATCACCTGGTACAGTGTACAATGGAAGGACGCACCTGAGCATTCTGTCTAAATTCAATTAAGAAGAACGAAGCGCGTTTCAAATATTTTGCTGAAACGTTCAAGGAATATTTCTCTCAGTTGAAAGGTATGATAAAAAAAAAGACTTTTTAAAAAGGAAATTTTACTGCTAAAGATAACAATGTTAAAAATCTAGTGACACAAATTAAACTAAATTAAACTTGAAATCATTCCGGTTTTATATTTGTTTTGAAAATTTAACTAATTTTTCCATAATCTAAAACAAAATCTATTAGTTTAAATCGATTTTTATTTTTTTCCTGCTAAACAAGTTTACGGAATTAAATTGATGTGATACGAAATAGATTTCCGACAGTTATTTTATTAAGTAATATGTAAAAAATAAATGTGCAGACGGATGTTAATGCACGTTCAGCACTTTTCCACAATAACACATTATGCACAAAGCTTCGTCTTCGGACCGTCATTTTCTCGGAAAGTGCACGGTCCATAAATCCGTCCCGCAGCAGCGAGCCCCACCTGCAGAGGGTTTATAGCTAATAAACGCAAATACCTACCGCGCTACTTATGCAGCATACGTAAAATATTGATACACATTAACTATCAAAACGACGGTGTCGTCGTAGAGGATGACAGCAATGGCGATTCGATGTTGCAAGTATATAACTGCATAGAAATTTTAATAACTTGAACGGAAAATACAATGTTTAGTCGTCTAAAGAATGAAATAATGAGGAATTGCATTTTCCGTTAAAAAACTTTTTAACAAAGAACATTAATTACATATTTATTTTTATATATTTTTTATAAAATTTCTTTTCTGTTTTTTTTTCCTTTATTTAATACAAGAAAATATAATTTCATAATTACTTTAAAAGAGAAGTTGAAAGAAAGAGCACAGTTCTTTTTTAAATAAATTAAATTATAGATCAATTTTTGATTGATTTTTACTTGATGCAAACTTTTTAACGGTTTATAAAGAATATAACACATAGGGGAAGAGGTACAGTGATTGATAGAGGCAGAGTAATTGACACTCTGTTATATTTTTACCCATAGCAGACTAACTGCTTATCGTGCGATTAATTTCCAAGTACTAAAGAAGTTCCTCTCTTCTTTAGTACCTAGAAATTAATCATGCAATGAGCAGTTAGTCTGCTATGGGTAAAAATATAACAGGATGTTAATCACTCTGCCCCTGTCAATCACTGTACCTCCTCCGCTATTCTATTTTATACTTTTATCAGCAAATATTTTAGACAGACATTGTATCATCAAAGCACATTTCCGATATCGAAGATATCAAAAAGATACCGTGCTTTAACTTGACAGATCGCGACAGATACGTAGTACGACATGAGCATTCAGCATTGAACCAAATTGAAGAAGAAAATATGAAAAGTCCGATGAACATTTTATTCATGTTAAATGTCACATTATGATCTCGAGAAGACGTATTGAAATTTAACCTGCTGAAACGGAAGTGGATTCGTTATTATTCACACTACTAATTAACATTGTGTTATGTATGATTACATGAGAAAAAGTGAAAGCTTATATTCTTCCTACTTTTCGTCACGTCAATCAGGAAGTAAAATTATCTTCTGTATGCCAGTAATAAAAAACTTTGCGGACTTTGAGTTAAATTTTTTTGCTATTTACCGATTCTCATTAAGACGTAATCAATGATTATAAAAGACTCAGGATAACCTTATTATATATTAAATCTGTTACACATGATTTAATCACAAAAATGTTACAAAATAAGTATTTATCTATAGTGATTTCCTTAAGATTATCATTAAGATAATTTCATAATTTAAGCATAGTAATTATTTTTAACATAATTTACAGATCATGTTTTATCAGAAATTTGGAATAATTATAGAAATAATATCTTCTCCTTCAGAAAAAAAACACAAAACAGAAACAATGCATATTGTAGAAATTGTCGAAACAACAATGTAATTACATTGAGCTTGATTTTAACAGAAAATTAATTTATCCATGTCCCATACACATGTTATATTTCTTTATTTTGCAGACCTAAAATATGATTGTTTGAACACAAATCTCCTTGACTTTTATAATCTCACGTTTCATGATGCATTACATGATAAATCTGGTTTTAATAACATAATTAAAACAGAATTAGTACACGTAATGTTACTATCTGATATATGTTATTATTATTAATAATTATTAATAACTGAGAAGAAGTTTTAATTTTTGAATCAATTAATTTCAGTAATGTTTGTCAGTTATTACTAAAGGGAAAAATTAATAGCCATTCCAATTTTTTCAATATTTAATTGACGAATATTCTTTTGGGGTCAGCAAAATCAACAATTTGGTTTTACTGGCAATATTTATTTATTCACCTGAGGAAAAGCTTGTATGTGAAATTCATCTGCATTTTGATTGAATTTTTTTATTCTATATCAATATTAGTATATACATATGTGTGTATGTGTATGCACACGCACAAAATTATCACTTTTTATTAGTAATAAAAGTGGGATAATATATGCATAATTAAATATCGGAAAAATTTACAAATATAAATCTTATAAAAATCTTATATAAAATCGCGTAAAAAATATAATATTACCAATAAATGATTCAGGTAAGGTATTCTGACTTAAAATGTATTGATTAATTACATGCCAAAAGAATATTAACAGATTTATAAATTTATTTTATAAAAATTTAAAAAGAATTTGCAAAGCATAAAATTGCTGAAGCAACTAGTTTAATTCAAAATTTTTGAAAAATGTTTAATTGTAATAGCGTTAGAAATAATAGAAATAAAAAATTAATGAATACTAATTTTTTTTATCATGCAAATTTAAACTATATATTTGTACATAAATATGTAAACATAATTTACAGATAATGTTTTATCAGAAATTTGGAATAATTATAGAAATAATATCTTCTACTTCAGAAAAAGAACACAAAACAGAAACAATGTATATTGTAGAATTTGTAGAAATTGTCGAAACAACAATGTAATTACATCGAGCTTGATTTTAATAGAAAATTAATTTATCCATGTCCCATACACATAAAATAATAATAAAATGCATGTATTATACACAAGTATATAAATAACATATGTATAACTTTTTTGTAAAAAAAACTTAGATCAGTTACTTATATTATATAATTTCTGTCTCTTATACACAT
>VBVR01001449.1:0-30465 GCA_011638315.1 Tetramorium parvispinum | reverse complement strand
TATATATATATATGTAATAATCAAATATATTCAGCTAAATAAACTTTATGTTATCTCGCACTGTTGTTTAAAAGAGTAAAATTTTATTTTTACAAGACTTTGATTCACAAGAGATAACGCTCGCAGCTCGTATTTTCATTTCATTTCTTTTTATTAAGGAAAGTTTCTACTTCTTTCATTTGTACAGTTATAAATCGTTCTTACATTGTTATAGAATCATCTCCGTCAGAACTGTTGATTTAATTAACTCACGAGAATGTGTACTTTATTTCAATTCACATTGAACCGTACTGACCGCTCATATTTTTCCCTCCGATTGCTCCGGGTTAAACTACTTGAGGAATTAATAACATTGAAAGAAATTTCCCTAATGTATCGTAATGATATTAGGCGATTTTTGGCGATCGTTTGGTATATGTACCAGGACGTCGTTGGGCAAGTTTATATCAAACATTTCATACAATGTACTAAATATTCATACAATACAAATGTCAAGATATATTCCAGAAATATATCCAAATATATTTGGAACGTTTTTAGATTGTTAGACATTTATGTGCTGTATAAATACTTAATACTCGTATATTAAATGTTGATGTAGACTAACCCAGTGACAACCTGGTACATGTACCAAACGATCGGCAAAAATCGCTTATTTTTATGCGGTTCACTTCCGCTGTTTTTCGGCTAGGCGGCACCTACGCACCCCTTCAACATATCGGAGCAGGAATGTGAATCGAGAATGTCATTCGAGTCGCGTATTCATATGCAAAAATGCATATAACACGCTACGTCTATAATGTGCATTAGACTGTGGAGAAACAAGTTCAAATCAGCGGCGAGATCGATCGTATCAGGAAGGTTTCGCGGGTTGACTCAATTGAACTGCATAAAGTCCCTACCGCGTGCGTATCAACAGCGCCTATACATATAACCTGGCTCATAAATTACGATCCGCGAATGCGAGCCGCGGAGTTTGCATTAGACGATGATTAATCACGCCACCAGCTCGCGGAAACATTTCCCGGCCGAGTCGAGAACTTCTATGATTATCGTTTTAACAGATGCGTAGACAGTTTTCCATCGATTCCACGAAACCAACGTAGTATCGACGAACGCGCGATCCATTTCCAGAATACGCTATATCGGGAGATAAATCATATATTCATCGAATCGGTATCACACACGCACAATTCCGCCTTATGCTAGTCGGATTTTCGTAATCCATATTTGATAAACATACTTGAAGTCGAGATAACCGCCAGGCGCGTAATATTGGATGTGCATATGTGATTCTCGCGAAAACTGATAATTTCAAAGTTTATAAACACACATAAAGAGAAAGAAATAAAAATACGATGCAAACAAAGATAAAATGTTAATTGCTTAGCAGTTCTAATCAGTCACTGGATGTTGAGTATATAGAAGAATATATTGAAAATTATCATAAATCTCTCTTTATCGTCGATCATGAAATGGGGAAAAACATGGGATAATTTGAGTATTAATAAACGTCGGATTTATATTTTTAGTTTAACAAAAATGTAGTTTTAGTTTTTAATCGCGAATCGATCTACAATTTGCGAGCTCTGATGTCTCGAAGAAGACCAATCTGCGAGAGCGAACGTGCTCCGTTTCCGATAATTCTACCGGAACAAGATGGATTAACCATTTGAGACGCTTCCTGTTTCAAGTACCTAGTATAGTACATAGTATATTTTAAGACACGTGATGCACGATCTTTTGAAAGCCCGCGTTTAATAGCGTTATAAAATAGAGGCCACTTGAGATTTCGAACACTCGACGAGGGCGTATTGTTAAAAGTCTCGTGGATTATGGTGCGATGCGCAATGATAGTTATACAGTAAATTCTAGATAGCTGGCTATACGCAGCTTCTGGAGTAGGCGACCATAAAATACCTAGTGATAACGTTAATTCCGTTGGAGACAGTCTATTAAATAAATTACGAATAGAAGCTCTTCATTTCTATAGATGGAAAATGGAGACGGATTATGTGAATTTTTTAACAAATTTTTATGTATAATAATTTTAATCTTGCATTAAAACATAAAGGAAGATAAATGCGGGAATGTATACGGAAATTCTTTTATTGTAATGAATGTGAGTAAATTGCTATAATAATATTTTTAATAATCAAGAATGTATAATAATGTATAATAATGATTTAAATTCATTACCGTTATCGTTTTACCGACTACTCAATCGTAATTGCTTTGGAGAAACCGGAATGGTGTTGTGGTTAACTCTGTCCCGACTGTGTACGCTGAATTTACCATGAGTACGAGAGTGTAACGCGATATCGCGGACATTATGCGTACCCGGCGGGAGACTCTTTATGTAACACGTCGCGAAGCAATCGGCATTACATAAAGTAAGCGCACATCGCGGCTATTACGAGCGCGCGCAAATTTGTCTTTGAACAAATTTGAACTGCGTTGTCGGTTAATGTCATACTTACTTATCTACTAATTTCCTCACGGTCGTCACCGTATGTTGCTTCTCGAAAACGGAGGAAACCGACAATTATTATTTGCCTTAAGGCTACTTAACATTAAAATGTACAAGCAAATACATGTGGAAAGCTATTTACCTAATCGATCATCGCGCATGGTAGTCCCACGGAAACAGTATACACGAGATATCTATGGTATTATAATTGTTTAAATGTTTACAATAACACAATACGAGTCTGATGTGTTTTCAATCACATTATAGAGCATTTCATTTATCATAGTGTCAATATTATTAATTGTAATATCCATAACATAACAATTATATGTATACTAAATTGTGATAACGTTTATATATGCATCAGATAAATAATTTCTTATATTGTTAAGAAATATTTTATTATTTCTTTGCATCGCAATTATCTCGTCAATTATCAAGTAATTATCACGTAATCATCACATTAGTGATTATGATAATTATTAAAGATATAATATTTATTTTCTGTCATGATACACTGTAAACTCCTATGGGTTGCCACTGCTACTCAATATTCGGTTAATTTAATTAAAACAATGAGATTAAATTAATGACATATCAATGTGTCGTTAATTTAATCAAGTAGATCGCAATTGCGCCTACTCTGTATGTCATTTCATTACTTTAGCTAACCAGACCTCTATGTTTTAGTCAAAATTAATGATATATTGAGTAGGAGCAGTGGCGACCTATGGAATAGTTAAAATTAACTAAAGTTGAGTAAATTTGATACTACAAATTTAACAGTGATATTAATGCTCCCAATCATGTAAAGTTACCATTATTAGAGATTGATTCAATTCAAAGGGATTATTTTTCGGATCATTTTTAAATACCATTTCAATCAAGGTGAAAATATATTGATGGTGATAAAATTTTTTTATTAGCTCGAAACGAATTCGCGAGAATAGTTGTTCGGGAAATTCCGCTCGCACTTTGAAGGACTATCAATATCAAACTCTTCGTCGTTTCCCCTTCCATCGTCACCTTTTATCGGCGCATAAACGAGAACGAAAGTTTCGCTTTAAATTGGCAAACGATTGCTTTATAGCTTTTGCATAATTGAGGTAGGGTAAGGTGAGTAAGGTAACTCATGCTGGCAGCTTTTCACTCTCTCCATCTCACTCTTTCTCTGTGTGTATGCCGCGAATGCTTAATAAGATTGAGGAAACACCCGGCGATTTCTGGAGCAAGGTCGTAAATTGCTCAGGCGAGCACTGGCGGAATATAATCTCGAGACGTTTCAAGTTCGCGCGGTCATTAAAGTCGGATCAATCGGACGATCTGGACAACTTACTCGGCTGCTGTGTCGCTGGCTCATCAGTCATCCGTTGGCCAAGTTTGTTAATACAAGTTGCGAATTGCCGGGAATAATTAGGCTACTTTTATTCGCCAACACTTTGCTAATGTTTCGCTATAATTAAACAAGTTACAATAGGATATTAATGAAAAATGAGGAAACCTTACGGAATCTCGATATTCGGTATTAAAGATTTATTTCGCTTAATGGCGATCAATGTTTCATCGATAGATCGCTGAAACGAAGAATTATCTCTGTTTTTGAATATGTTGAAATCATGAATAATTAATAATTGTTCTATAAAATTAAATTCCGCAGATGGAAGGTTCAAATAACGATCGGAACATTTTCTTTGTCTGCGAAACAACTCGACGTCCTAAGGAAAGGCAGGCCCGCACTTACTCCGCCGTGAGGTTTCTTTTTTTACGGATATTCGCGTCGCTGCCGGGGAAAAATACTGTCGCCTTGCGCAATCAAAGTGCGATGACATCGCACGAGAGTGACACATCTCTCTCATCCCAGTTCTAAGCGGGGCGCAGATGCGTTCGGAAACCGACCGACCGGGCGACCGGGCGACCGGGTTGGAAATTGCAGAGGCCTTGTTCGGGTCTGTCCTATCATTAGGTAGTTTGCAAATTTAAACAATGGTTTCCTACTACCGCTAACGCGAGCCACCATCGTGGTCGGGTACACGGTTACGGCCAGCGTTACGTAACTGTCCGGGGGAATCACGTGATTATCCCTGATTGGGAGCGAAGCCGGCGGGCAAGAAGGCCCTCGGCTGACAATGAGAGTAAAAATGAAGAAATTGCAATTGAACGCATAAATCGCGATTGATAGCGCATGACGAAAGAATCGTAGCTGTTGGTGTAAAAAAATCGATTCTCCAAGTCTCCATAATGAAAGCGACATTTGATAATAATCTTCAACATAATAATGCTCTGAAGTGATTATGATGTTTATCGCCAACTATCAGATTGTTCAGTGTTAATAATTCTATCTATTCTTTTGTAGTGTTTACTGTATAGCTTTGTGCAAGATACATATGAACATTTCACAATCAATTCCGTTTATTAAAAAAGTTTGCGCTTATGCAACAATTTCAACTTTTTTTATTGAATTTTTTGCAAGTAGAAAACGATATTTGGAAATATTTTTTTACACATATAGTTAAATAAAATTTTTCCTTGTTCTAATGAGGAAAATATAATGAGAGAATATAGTTTCGAAAATAGTAACGATTTCGAATCGTTAAAGTTCAATTTTATCATATTAATATATTTTGTATTTTATACGAATGTATTTTAACGTTTTTATGAGTCTGACTGGAATATCTATTAAATTGAACCGCTTTAAGTCTCCTTTAAACGATAAAATTTTAGGTACTAATCCGCTTCACAATTTATGATTTTTTACGACCGAAAGTGCATCGAACTTTAGAAACGTTTTTACGGTCTTAATTAGCACGATTATCTAGAGATAAGCACAACGGAAGAGCGGACTATTAAGAAGGATTTTTGTATCTTTATTTAGTGGAAACAATCGTGTTAATCGGATGAGCGAGGCACGTGCCGCATGATGACGTCAGTAATTACGTAATAAAAGGGCATATTTAATGTTCCGTATAATTAATCGGCGAATAAAATATTGCAGCCACGAGATGACGACGTAACAGTCCGCAATGCCGTACTTTTGGTTTCCTATATCGATAACGCGAATGGTAAAGTGTACTTCAAACAGCAAAGCTAAATTACTCTCTCGATTCTCTTTGTTTAACGCGGGTTTTTGTCTTAAGCTATTTGCTTGTTAAGTGTACTAATATTGTGTTTGTGTGTATTTAAATATTGATTTTATTTCTGGTCTATGAAAAAAAAGAGATTTGTACATATATTTTTATATAATTGTGATTACATTATACTTTCTTTTCTAGATTTGTAAAATATTTTAGTATCAACTAATTTCTTAAAAATTTTATTCTATTATTTTTTTCTATAATTTTGTAAAGATTTGATATTAAATACATTTATATCTTAATTTTAAATTATAATTTTTAAAATTGAATGACGAAAAATTATTTATTTGTGCGATATGTTTATTTCTACAATTTTTTTTAATTTTAACGTTATTGAAATTTTACTTGGAATTTTTGACCAGAAAAATATTCGCAAAATCAACGAATGGATATATACGAAGAAAATTATAGTGGAAAAATGTAATTGCGCTTTATGATTAAAATTCTATAGAAATGATTACGTAAAATACATCAAAGTCAATTTTGGCCATGATGCTTCGTAATTACCCGGGGGAACAGTTGTAAGACCCAAAGACAATTTTATGCAGTGGATTCGTAAAGCGGCGCAAGTACCTTCGTTCCCCCGCGTGTCCTGCATAATCGATTGTTCCTGACAGCGTCTTAATTGCACTCGAATACGTACACCGTGGCCGAAGGAAACTCGGTCACAATGACACTTCGCGTTTTCGTGCGCGAACGGTCGTTCTAATTAAAATCCATTTCCGGACGAATCACGTCGCGCCAAGGAATTAACTTGTGACGGCTCATTAACGTTCGTTCGATCGCGGATCGGTCGACGCCAATTCACAAATTTCGCGCAGTTTGTCGCCGAAGTTAATTGACCCCACGGGGCGAATGGAACGGAGCAAACAGACGAATTAATTGCGGTCCGAGACTTTTTGCAAGAGGAGGCGCGGCGCTCTCTCATGTGACGGAAATAGACGGCCAGCGTCCATGTTGAATTGCACAACGTTCCTTGCTCCAGAGCCGGGGATGATAGAATAGCCACGAGATCTTAATTGACCCGAGGGAATGCACGGGTATGAACCACGCGCGTTACATACAATATGCAGTCAGCAGCCGCGCATATACATATATATGCATTGTCTCGTCTCGTCTCGTCTCTCCGCGAGAAACACTACATGAAACTAATGACGCTGCTTGCGCCGCGAACTAATCACAACCGAAGGAATAAGGAAGCCACTGACATATTATTTTTGCCAGGTGGGACGCGGCATCTCGGTAGATTCTGAACCGGCTGATTTCGACGGTGGTGATTCTCATAAGACTGGAAATGACAGTCTTTCATAGAATAGTTGAATATAAATTGGAATATCAGGTCGAAATCAAAAGAGTAGAAACGTTGGAATCTATTTTGGTTGCGTTCGGCATCTAATATGTATTAATTACGCATTTTGTAAATAATTATTGTAATAATTAGTTTCTCGTGCACTGAGAGGAAAATATAATTACTTTTGGGTTCAACCACAATTTTATAATATTTCTAACAATAAGTATGATTAACTTAACTATATGCATCATTATGTTAACCATAATTATCGTTAGAAAAATTATAAAATTGTAGTTGAGCCCAAAAGTAATTATATTTTTCTCTCAGTGTGTTATCGCGAATAAAATAAGTTCGCTAAAAATACCTCTCTATAACGTATACGGTATAGAGAGATCGGACATTGCACATTTCATAACATAACAAAAAGTTTTTGCAGCTACAGCAATATCGTTTCTAATGAAACTGATGACACTTTCATAAGACTCGATTGACGAAATAGTTAGAATTCTTTTGTAAATTATCACTCACTCACCCGGATTATGCAAGAGAAGAAACAGTTGATCTGCGAAATTTACGAGTGTACCAGAATAGATACTGGAAACGATGCAGGGTAATTAAAAGCGAGCGATAAAATTATCGGGATGTACAACATGGACTGCGACACGAAGCAGAGGTTTCAAGCAGGACCTCTACTCTTGCTGCTAGGCGCTTAATCGAATATAATTATCACTGGCATTCGCGCAGCGACCTAGAAAGACATAACAATGATAAGAGAATCGCGAGACGCAAGATGGAACTAGAGATTGAATTGTACAAATAAACAAATCTTTTATACTGGATTGCGCCAAGGTTTCTTTTATGCATGACCTATAGAATTTTGTTGCATTTAAAACTTTTTCAATTTTTAAATTACTTATTGCATTTTCGGTTGCATTATAAGGTACAAATAACCATTAAAATTAATCTCCTAGATTGAGTCATAAACACTAATTAATAGACTAGTTTTCATTGAATTGTGAAACCGAAATTTAATATGAACTTGAGAGCCTAAAAGAATATCGAGATTTATGAATACTACGATTTATAATTAAAATATACTAACTAATTGGGCATTTAATTATGAATCGATAATGTATAAAGTAACGGATCACGATATGCTCATTACCGGTATAAATGTCACTTTATTGAAAGCATATGTGATAAAATGGTTCCGTTCTTCCACCTCGTATTGGCTTTTTCGTACAGACATATATGTATTGTATGAAATTCTCCGTACATCGCAGCTGTAATAATAACGCGGCACGACAAAGTCGATACTGTTTATAACGATCATCGCGGAAAACTCTGATTTTCGCGGTGCGAATTTATGTGCTCCGGCCGCACAAACGGCCGCGTATTTTTGCAAGTGTAACGGATGATGGATGCGGGGGGAGGTTGTTTTGCAGGAAGAGCTATCAGCAAACGCGGAGTAGGCGGATGAAGTTGTATTTCACTTTTATGAGCTTTTTAACAAGTAAAGAATTACGAACGCGCATAACATTTTACTGTCGGTTGGAGAAGTTTATACCGATGAGAAATATCGAATATATCCATATGAGATTCGTAGATACCTAGAAATGGCATGAAATGCATGTATCTACTTTTAGTTCATTGCCTGTTGGTTTTACGATATATAGCGTGTTCCAAGAAATGAAGGCAGAATAATTATTAGAATACAAAAGTAATTCTCGCGCAAGATTATAGTGCCTGATCGTACTTTTTTTTATGAAAAAAATTTATTATTTCTTTCACAAAGTTTTAGCGAAAGACAAACGATATAAAAAATGTAGAAAATAGTTTTTGCACAATCGCTTAATAGCGCGGTAAAATGTAAATTTGCAGAATTTTATTGTACGTAAAATATGAGTATATTTTATTTGGAGTGAATATTTACTCGAATTGTGTTTGATTAAATTGATTGGATATATAGTGTGTTCCCGGCACCGTGATATACTCGATAGAATACTGAGGACAACCCATCGATTGTCATTGTTTGATCGAGCGGAGGAGTCTAGGGGGAATTACTGGTCGGCGTGCATGCATGCTCAATTGAGAGCGACACAATATTATTCCTCGCTATGAATTTCGATGCCTACAAGTTTATCTATACGGTTGTCTGATAATAATTGGATACATACATATTTATAACAGCTTGATGAAATAACTAATTTATTATTTTTCTTTCTTTATTTTTGAGGAAAAACAAAAAATTTGTTATAATTTTTAACAGCTCTTCTATTACCTGCACATTTTGGTTTCATAAAGATAAAGATATTTAACTTTATGTGATTTCATAACATGACATTTCAAATGCTTTCGCGGAAAAATCATACCGAAATTTTATTTTTATTAATTATTATTTTAACTACGTGGTTCGGTTAAAAGTAATTTTTTATTTTCTATTAAACCAAAAAAAAAGTAATATAAAAATTCTTTTTTATAGAAATTGTTTTCTATATCTTTTTTATATATATTATTTTTATATCATATAAAAATAATATCTTTGTTTTATCATTTGTTTATGAATTATTTGCGATACAAATAAAATTTTAATTAAACTTTGATCACATCAAATATTATATATTATTCTCAGGCAATATATTAAATATTATTTTTGAACAAAGCTTATCAAGTTCTAATGTAGCTTGCTATACACGTGACCAAGCAACGCGCCACCAATGACACCGTAGCCTCCGGCTTAATCGGATGATTATTCTGAGATCATTCTTTTACAACTGTGACGCTGGAATATAGCGACGATATACATGTATAGACACACGGTTGTAACTGGCTCAAGCCGGACCGATTTGTCCTGCTTCCCCAGTATCTCTCTTTCTTTTTCTCTTTGTCCCTTCAAGAGCCACTTTCCTCATTCAGTTTTTGTTCCGTTAATTTCTAGGACGTTTCACGGGGCCGCTTTCGCCGAGTCTTAATCTCTTTAACCATGGATAATTCGCTATTCCGCGAATGCGCGACCGAGTGTACCGCAAGTGGATATCTCGCGCTCCGTCGAAAGTTTCCTCTTCGTTTCTTAATTCAACCGGCGCACAATAGTCCGTTTCTCGGATCTTGAACAATCCACCGAGAGGCAAACGTAAAGTACGAATATCCCCGCTAGTCCCCGTTATCTTTGCGAGCGATGCGGCGAGAGATTCGCAGAAATGCCGGAGCCGAGATCGTCGTCGTTCAAATTATAACGCAATCATTTACGCGCATAACGAGCGTGTCGCGTGGTCGCGTATATTACGTTATATAAATTATACGAATAACTATGCGGTCGTACACGCCCGTTTGTGTGTTTAGAATACGATTTTTCGCCCGTTACATCATCGTCCCGCCCTCGGCCGTTTTGGTTTACGGACTGCTTAATCGCGCGCTATCATAAAATTCTATCTTATTAATACATGACGCAGCCTGACTCGAGGACGAAGTTTGAAGGCGGCTTCAAAGTTTGACGCGGCAGTGTCAGCGATTCCTCGTTTGCCCCGTGTATAAGTTATCCTCAATGTCGATAGACTCTACACACGTACGGCCTTACTACGAACCGGATACAGTTCCGCGTGCTCTCATTCGAATACATAATTTTACAGCTTCTTGAATACGCTTCTTGAATACATTGCCGCGATACACTCGCTTGCATGCAGATGTTGCTTATCCACCGTTAAATTTCAAGCTTTACTTGATACCCGCGTTACTAGATTGAAATCATTAGGAAATCATTAGAGAGAATACAGTATCTATCTCAATTAATGATTATTTATTATTATTTCATCTGTTATCCGGTATAAAAAAGTGTATAATTACACATATGAGATTTATATATAATTATTTTATATTTTATGATTTTTTTTTTTTTGTTAAAACGTGAAGCTGCTGATCGTTTGAAATGTGGTTTTACTCGCTAATTATCCTCGAATAGCTCACGTTAATGAAAACGATACGCTAGAATGGATAATTGCGCAGGAATGAGCGATTAGGCGTTATCCGATATTATAGCGTAACGATGCGATGATTGTTCAGATAAAAATAATCATTGCTTCTTTAAATACTTCACTTCGCGGGCACGTATAATACTTTTTGTTCCTTTTACGTCAGAGCGAAACCAATGCGCGCGTAAAATACGTTGCATCGTGCGAACGTGAGTTGTATTAACGATTTTTACTTTTACTTTTGAGACTATTCAGGCATCGAAAACTTTTTTTATCTCCTTTTCTTTCACGATGCTTAAGCGCTATAAGTGCATATTATATTTCGAAATAGGAAAGAAATAGTTTGAGCTGCATTATACTTTCGCGCCTTTGTTCAAACTTGCTATTTAACTCTGAAATGCCAAAGACGGACAATTTGTGTGCTGGCAACTTTGAACATCTGCAGCAATTATCGCTTAAGTGGACTTTCTTCTTCGAGTATTTTGAGAAAGATGTAATTAGTTAGATTTGAGTAAATACACGGCGAAATACCGTTTTATTGGTATATAAAATAATATTAAAACAGATCGAAAAGCGCACGCTCTAAAAATTACAAGAGAAATTCTACAATGTCGGCAAACCGTGTTTCATACAGTGTAATATTTTCCCTCACGAATCCGAAAGCAGGTAACGTTAAATGTAGAACATCCGAATATTCGATATCGTAGCTATGCGCGATAAATCATTCGACTAGAGAGCTCGGTTTGCATATCTTAACATTATCAACGATAAATCAAGCATGAAGAAAGTCGTTTTCACCGGATACGCGGCGTTTTATACAATTTAACGCGATACGAGGGGAAAAAAAAGTACGTGCACCTAATGTCCCGTCCAGAGTTAAGTAGCGTAGTTTATGTTCGCTTTTATGATGTCTCGTATTTACGGGGAATCCCTACTTCTAAGAGAGGAAAGATGTGTGTTCCCGCGACCGAGTCCCGTCAAATTATATCCGCCGCGGTAATTCCGACCGACGTGGAACGTAAACAAATATGTGCAACCGCTGCATGATGACAGGAGCTTTTATGACAGAAACAATTGCATATTTTATTCCCTGCAGTCCGCGGAAGAATGAGCGTCTCGTCGTGTCTTCTTTCAGTCTCGTAGTGTAACAATATTTTCATTTAATTCTACAAAGTTTCTGCGAGACACTGTCACACGCGTAGTATCGTCATGAATGTCGCGTACCGCGCGAGGCGAATTGAACTCCGCGAATTACGAATTCATGAAACGTACGTGAGCGAAGGACAGCGATTTAGTGGCCGCATATTAAAAACGAAGGAAATGATATTGTCGGCATTGTGCGTCGTAAATTTTTAATATTCCGCATCGAGCATCTTGAGTACGAGAAGCTTCTAATAAAGTTTCGTTTCAGCTGAGACTCTATTCGGAAGCCTCGCTATCTACTTATACTTACGAAACTGTCTGAATAATTTGGATTCGTTCGGCAATGGTGTATATGTCTCTCTATTAGCGCTTCTCAATATCTTCTTCATTTGAAGGAATATAATGCTCCTAAATTGTGTCTAATAAATTTTTGTCATTAGCTTTCATTTAGATTTTGTTCGAGCGCGATAAAATTTAAATACCCTATTGGATATACAAAGTCGGCCGTTGTGTCGAAACTCGCGTCGATGTCGTGTCAAGGATTCTTGTTAATTGTTCAGGATGGATCTCCATTAACGCGATATCTCCTATAGAGACATGAACATGTCCGGGATGTTCGGATAATGAACTGCTGACGGAGCGACATTACAGCCGACTCTGTGGCACGTGTTACCGGGTATTTCGGCTATCATTTATATTCCGGCCTATGGATCAAAGAGCACATTCATTTAAGCACGTGCCCTCCCAAAACCGCGGCATCCCTTTGATTTTCCATGTATCTATCCTATTCCGTAATTTTCGCGAATATTTCGATGGAATTTATTTCTTTTTAGAATATTAAATGAAAAAGCTTGTAATTTTTAGGACAGTTTGAAAAAAGGAACTTTATGATTCGCCAAAAAAAATAATTTTGATATACGAATCTTCTAAATTTTAAAGAATTTTACTCTTATATTGGCCTCAAAAGGATTCTTGTAAAATCAAGAGAAAAATAATATAAACAAGAGGAACATGTTTTCTGTGTAAAACAGTAATAAGCTTAGAATATGAGATTATAGGAAAAATCATTTTGAACGTAAAATATTTTGTCGAAGGTGTCTATATATAAAATAAAGCTAATAAAAGCATATGTACAGTACGATGTTAACACAATGTCAAACTATTGGAACTATTTTCATTATTTTCTGACGAGCAAAAAGATTTGATAATGTTTGAGCACGTTTAAATAATATATCTATTAATTCGAGGACACTCATGTCCCTCGCTGTGTCATGTTCGAATAAAACATACGAGTCAGACACGAGGGCCTTTCATGACTATTATATGGATACCTGATCTATACAATAACGACTCGAAAATGGAGCACCACTGACGCTCGTTTGTATAATTTAGCAGCTGGATATTAGCGCTACACATCGCGCAAAGAACGGCCGTTGGTTGCCGCTGCTCTCCGTTCTGCCGCGGAAGATATCGCTACCATTAATGGTGGCGCGAATTAAAGTTTCAATGCCCACGAGAATCTCGCGTTTTAGCGGAATCGCAGAGAAGGCTGCTGAGAAGATCCGATGTCCTCCGCGATGTCAGTAATTAACCAAGATTCCGAACGGAAGCGCCGGGCAATTTCAACCAATTGGAGCGACAAACGCCGCTGCCGCCGTTGTCGCCGCTGCTAAGTCGTGGTCGAGTATAGTGTTTCGCGCGCGTTATGGAACGACACGCTGCACTATGCACAGTTAATATCGGCAATTTGATACTGCAATGAGATCCCATTGTTTTCAGCCGCGCGAATTCGTCCCGCTTGATTTCTCCTGTGCCGCAGAAGACTTTTTCGATTCAAGAATAAAAAAAAATCTTGCACGAGCCTTGGACATTAAACAGGAAATTGGACCGTGACAATTCTTCCGTAAATCATTGAAAGATAAATTGTTGGATATTGAGAAGAAGTTGCTTGTTTTAAAAGTAAATTCCGTTAATTTTTAAGCGTACGATTTGAAATTTATTTTTGACAGATTGAAAATAAATTTCTCGAACTTCAGCACTCGCGTTTCTCGTTTTCTCATTACGTATTATTATATTATTTGGAGATGAAGTTCCACTAACACGAAGCCGCGAAATCCAAATCGTACTTCATGCTCTTGCAATCCTTTTTATTCGGCTAATGTTGATTAATGGTTAATTCCGCAAGGAATTACCGTTAATCGAGAGTCGCCCATCCATTATCGTTCGGTAGACAGGCATTCTCGAGCGCTTATTGTCATTCTAATCGATACATTTGTCCTTAAACGGCAAGCGCGTCAACATTCTGCGCGAGGAGTCGATAGCACGCGTCCGGACTTGAGCGGGAGGGATTGTGGCTCGCCATCGATAAGGCAACTCAGGCAGGAAACGAAAGGCCTGATGGAGGCCTCCTCCTTCCTGAGGCCGTAAAGTCCCAATGCTATTTCGTCGCCGGGCGAGGTCGACTATTCGACTGTATACTCGTATACATACATGCGCATATACATAACTAAATCCGTGATTCTTGTAGAGCCATTGAATATTCCGCGCGACCTAGATCGATTGAACCCGCGAGCAGCGCGTGCTAGCTCCGTAGGACGACGTAGGTCAAACGCGTCCTTTTGTGATCCTCGAGATCTGTCCTGCCTGCCCGGAGATGTGCGCGCGGCTCGAGAAAGCCTCAACGATGAACGATCCGGATACGGCAGATATTTTACTGCGGCACAAAAGCGGCTAGTTTACGTTCCCTTCAACCCAGCTCTCGCAGTCAGGCCGAAAAGTTTCGGGTTGCGGGTAAGCCGACACGAGTCGTTGATTTACGCTCGCTCGCTCGCTCAGGCCACTTCTGTCATTTATCACTTTCGCTAGCGTCCGGCGTGCACCTAACATATTCATATCCGAATAACAAATTCTTTGTAACGTTACTCTAAGAGCAGTGACTGTTAAGATTAAAAATTGTATCGCGTTAACTTAAAAATGACTGGCACATCAGATAATAATTTTTTATTCAAAAAACGAGTCTCATAAAGAGGGGTAATTTTTCATTTTCTACTATTTCCTTTCAAGATGTCCGAGGTAATCGGTCCCGGCAAAAAGCATTTCATGATTGATGCAACTTTCAAAGCGTTGGCGAAGATAAATTTTTACGAAAAAATTTTTGCGCGTGAAAAGATGAATGTTAATGCAGTAACTCATATAGTATTCAATTATTACAGTAATTTAATATTATCGGCATTTTGAATATGCGTAATTTATTATCTAATTATCTCTCGACAACTAAGCGGGAAACTTTATGTCCCGTGAGAAACAAGTGCATGCAAGGGAATTTTGTTCCCTTTTATGGAGAACGTGGGACCGATGTGTCGCACCTGAGTTTATTCGAGCAGACTTAGATATGAGGCTGCGTCTGAGGCCGATATTTCTCGGTAGGACGTGTTTTCCAGCCGGAACGAATGCGATAGCGCGAAATATTGATGCGGCCTGTTGAATGAGATCAGTTGATAGTCGAAGGACATACCGAAAACTGGAGCAAGGATGGATGACCCAGTGACCTGCGGCTTTTTGTCTAATCCGTTCCTTCATAAGCGCCTTCTTGCTGCCGAAGAGCTTCATGGCCAACTTGTTGTCTGTCGGCTGGAACAGGGCCTGAAGCTGATTCTTCAGGAAGCTCTGCTTGACCTCCTGGCCCGGGAGGCCCGGGCCCGGCTCTTCCTTCGGTGTCCCATAGAGGGACACGTCGTCCACCCCGAAGTGGACCTTCCCGCTGCCCTTGTAATTCATCTCGTTGCCTGCAACACGTCGGGTAAGGTCAGTGGCAGTGGCCACAGTCGTTCATTATTCCATGATTCTTTTATCGCCACTCGACAGCGCCCGTAAAATCTATCCGATATACCCCAAGTCAAGTCGCACGATAGCGGTCGCACAAAGCACAAATCGCGAACTGTCCGCAAGCATAACTGAACTTATAAACTTATAAACTTACACCACGATAGCGCCGACACGTACGCCTTGATGTCATTAACCCGAAGTATCTTTATGACTCGTGAACTAACTCGTGAAATTAGCTTTGTGCAAATTTTACGGGACTTTTTAAAACTTGTATGACCAGAGTCAGTTAAGTTTATTTGCTTCTCTCAAAAACGTTAATCGTCTGATAAATTCAAATAAGATTTGACACACTTAAAAGTCTAAAATTATGACATACTGACATACTTTCTCAGAATAGCCACTTGTATCATTTGTTTTGTTGCTTTGACTTCTTGCTTTGATGATAGTTATATTTTTTCTTTTTAAAACAAATAAATTTTTCTTCGGAACGTTAAAAATCATTCTTATGCATGTATTGATAATGCATATATAATTTTCCCAATTTTATACGTGTCATTAATTTTGATTGATTCCTATATGAATATTTCAATTTAATTTCCTAATTATAAATTACTCATGTAAATAACTGGTAATGGAATATTTTTACACGTAAATGATTATACATATATTTATAGATAATATTGCGTCCATCCATCCATTACATTAATCTTAATTTATAGTATTTACATCCTTGTTATTTTATATTATTTAAATCGCTTATACATTTTTGTAAAAGTCTTGATAAAAAGCAGCAGAATCGAAAGAACACTATTGTTAAGAGTACTCGTCTCGTTTTCCCGATAATATCATATGTGAATTCGTCTTCTCTTCTCCGAAATAAGTGCCGACAAAGTTAATAACTATGACAGTCGCATAAATGGTTTATCAACACTCACCGGATTTATGTGGTTTACGAATGCCCCATAATGTCCAAGTTGAGATAAACTCGTTGTACGATTCTGACCAAGAGCCAATGTTATTTGATTTCAAACCGTTTCGCGACGACATAGCACTTCGCTGCAAGAGCGGCTTCTCCTGCGCCACGAAAGCAGATCCACTTTTTTCGTCGACTTGCAGGTCGACTGCCATGACGAGTTCGCGGACGCGAATGAGATGAAACAGGGTATCGCGTTAACCCCAGTCGAAAGGCAGATACCGCGCAAGATGCGCTTAAGTAACGGAACAAGGACGCGAGAAGAGACGCGTATCTACTGACCGGTTTTAGCCGGACGAACGGGTACATGTGCCCGATTCTTTTCTTTTCATATGTTGGCATACGCTAATCCCCGGACTCTCTACCATGGATTCCTGCCGATATCGCAGCGGCGTAAGAGATCCAATATCGCGATTTATTGTGCCCATTACGTTATATCATATGATATTCGAGGCGGATGTAACGGAATAGTATTGCTGCAGTTTAATTGTCATTAATAAAAAAAAAAGAGAAAAAAAGGAAAGAGAATATTGTAGCGTTTCATTGTTAGTAATTGTTATTTGAAAACTTTTGTATTCATCAGGATATCCATGTTACTAATAGGTAAAATTCAAATCAGTGTCATATATTTTCAAAATTTTATAAAGAATCGAAATTTTCTGTTTCTGTATGTGACATTTAAGAGACATATTTTATTTATTATTCAGAAAAAGAAAGAGAAAGAAAACTTTACAATAACTCTTATTCTCCTAATTTTTATAGAAAATATTTTAGATTAAATTCGTGTAGTATTAACAGTATTTATAAATTTTTTTAAGTATTCTGTGTTGTAAAAATTTGCGTTAAAACAATTATTTAAATTTGTGATACTATGATATATAATTAGAGATTGTAGATTGTCATATTGTATTATTTTTCTCGAATTATTTACATATGAAAGTATGCTATTGGTAGAGAAACTTTGAGTAAATTGATTATATTATTTTAATGGACTTGTTTGGATACGATTCAAGGAGCATCTATGTTCACGCGAAATGTTAAAAATGTCAGAGGTTTATTATGTTCTAGTATCCAATTTAGCATATATATTTCCAATTTTCGCGAAAAATCTGCTGCATTCGTATGCGGTGAATATTATTTGTGATGCATTCAAACCAGAAAGACGAGAGGAGATGTCTATAATGATTATATTTTGATGTGAAGGACACAATGTTGAATTTGCATTTATTTTACGTAAATACGTTGCTAAAGTTTTCACATATTATCTGTTTTGTTTTTACAAGCGTGATAAGTCATTCTTATTTTGAATAATCCTTTATCCTAAAACAACCTTTGAATAGTAATCATTTTTCACGAAATATATTACACTGTATTATACATTTGCAAAAAGCAAATATCTTGCGATATTTAAATTCTCTCTTTCTCTTTTTCTTGCAGGGTCTCGTGACATTTAACGCATTTCATTGCACATCAATTTTCGCTTTGATTTCATTTGTTTTATCATAATCTCGTTTTGCATTTCAATTATTTCCGTATAAATAAAACAACGCGCTCCTTTTTCCATCATCATTAGCTGCATCGCGTTTCATTTCAACGAATGCACCACTCACATTTACGCATTGTATGCGATCAACAATACGCTCGTTACACACATGTATAAGCACGTGTCACAAGTCCGATCAATGATTTATGACATTTCACCGCGAATACCACAATGCGACAATCGTACTCGCGTACATCTGCGAGAAGCGGGATTTAATCCGACATTTATTAGCGTTTTGATTTGATTTAGTGGTCCATTGATGCAATACAGTTAAAAAATAAGTACTTACACCGATATTCATCAATTATCGAAAATTCTGCCTGTAATTTCTTCTCCAGTCATTTGACCGTGAGCTGAGATTCGCATAACGTAGACATTACGGGTAACGCTTGACATTACGGTAACGGCAACGCAGCGCGAAATGCAATCGCACAACTCATTCCCGTCGTTAGGATTGTATCGCTTTATTACGACAAATCTCATTAAAGTCGTCATTTTTACTGGCATTCTTTATATTCCTCCGAGAAGTTTTGCGAGGATCGTAAGCTCAATTGGAATTTATAATGGTCGTGGACGTGCTTACGTCTTGCATTTTACGCAAACTCCGTGAAATAGCTTCTATATATTTCAAATAAACCGTTTATTTGAATGTACGATATCGATAGTTATATAATCGAGTAATTACAGGTACTGTTATCAAGACTTTTACAAAAACTTTTACAACACTTTTACAAAAAAAAAAATATAGATGCAATACAAATAAAAAAATATGTTCATTTTAAATATCATATTTAAATGTGAATTCTCTTAGAATTTCATGAAATGCAGCGTTGATACATTCAGTCGCGCTACATGAACATTACAATCTGTGTATTGTCATAATTAATCGAATTAATTTAACTTTGAAATAATTGTCGTATTTACATTTTATGACAATGAGCTGTTTTAATCAATAGGAACAGTTTGCATATTTTAATCAAATAATTACGTTTTACATATGCGAATTGTTAATAACGTATAGTGGTAATATACAGGTAAGTATCATCAAATGCACATTTACAAAACATTCCCAGTATGCTCGAAGGAACAATCAAAACTGTGTGTTTACGAATCCTTTCGTACGAAAGTGAATCTCTACGATTGCCGATTCATGCACTGAGAAAAAAAATAGTTGCAGTAACTATAATATTACTATAATTTATATTATAGTTATTTTTGGATGCAACTACATTTTTATAATTATTCAAATAATATAAATTATGATTGGTTTAACATTTTATTAAAGTCCTCATAATCGTAATTTGGTCTATGCAATATACTTATAATATGGTTGTTATTAACCAAAACGAGATTTTAATTTAGTAAGTTGTATTATAAAATAACATAATAGTAACCACAATTGTCATCACTATGGGCACATGATTATTCTTACTAACATTGTAGTAATAACTACTATAAAAATGATAATCTTGACTATAATTATTTTACTATGCAATTATAATATACTAAAATACGCAAATACCATATACTTTTCTCTCATTGTCAGTGTTGACACTCACCTGTGTCGCCCAGGAAATCGGTGATGAGCAGGGTCTCGTCGTCTAGAGCAGTGACGAGACTGTCCGTGCACGTGTTGGTGTTCTCGATGCTGATTTTGATGCTGTCATCTTTGTTGAGCCGTGGATGATTGTTCGCGGCGGGGTTGTTACCGGCGTGGCAGTTGTTGTTGCCGACCTGCTGGCCGAGCTGGTGATGGGGAGAGCGCACGGATTCGGTGCTGCTGGTGTGCAAACTCACCCCCGTGGTCGCCCTTCCGTTCACCAGCCGTAGGCTCGGTGCCCGACGACCACCGCCGCCACCGGAGCCGGTCACAGAACGGCCGCCACCGCCGCCGCCGCCGCCGCCGCCGCCCTCGCCTTCCCTGCAACCAATTGTCCATCGCATAAGTGTTTCTCTTGCCCTCATCTCTTCTTGGGAAACACAAGCTATACGTTGAACAGAGTTCGCGAACTTTCGTGAAACCGTCTTTTTTTTTTTAATGATATACAGGCTTTTCAGTTTGAGAAAGTTTGTCGGGAATCTATAGCGTGGGATCGTTTTTCTTTTTGCCAAAATATTCAAGCGTTATTTCTTCTAGATTAAAAAAAAACTGCAAAAATATAGCAGAGGTAACTCTATAGAATACATCAAAGTTATCAAAGAAAAATTGGAATTGGAGAGTAACAGCGCGGCACGTCGCAATACCGCGTGAAGCGGTTTTCACTATCCGCGCATGCATATTATTATGGAAATATTCGCAGCGACGTTTCGTATGTAGCACGGTGATTCGACACAATAATGGACATCGCAGCATGCTTTTCATATTTTCCAGGAGTATTTCACAAGAATATATTTTCACAAGAATTAAAATATGAAATTTTGCAAAATTAAGTTTCGAAAATGTAAATAAATAAATATTATTTTTAATCTCAGAATTTTAATTATTTGCTTTGATTTAAAATCGATCCAGTCACGAATTGCGTTTATTATGGCGTATGTTGTATATGACGAAATTCTACAATATTCTGTTTTATTTTTTAAAATAGAGATCGTGTTTGGTAAGGTTCAATGATTTTTCATTTTGAGGTAAAAATCAATAAGAGATACACTGAAAAAAAATTCTAATTAAAAACAGATAAATTAGAAAAATTTTGTAGGATTGATCATCAAATATTCTGGTTATTATAATAGGAATGCTGATTATTATAAGTTATAAAGTATTGAGTTCTATTATAATAATCAGAATATTTGACCAAACCTACAGGATTTTTTGATTCGTCCGTTTTTAACCAGAATTTTTTTTCGGTGTAGGTATTCTTTGGTTATTTTTGTAAAACACTTCTATTGTGTGTCTTATCTTGTTAAAACATTTATTTATTTTCGCTTTCTTCAAATATTCCCGATGTGAAATCGACGACTGTAAAACTTGTGCGAACCGTGCAATGAAGTTTCTAAGTGACTTTCTGTGGGGACCATTTCAAGAATAAAGACTGAATTTACATATAAAAGTCGATACGTCTTTATTCACGTTACAAAATTCAAGAGCATCAATTCCGCCACCGCACTTTTTTATCTGCAAGCCGAGTACAACAGGTACATCGCTCAGATGGATGCAACGTGCGTGCCTGCAGAACTCATGCCTCTGAAAAAGCTAGAACGTCGATAGTACTTGGAATGAAATTTTCTCTCGAGAGTTCTCGGTGTAGCCCGCTCGCTCTCAAGGAGCAGCGATCTCCTCGGAGTCACGTCGTCCCTCCTCACGGTCGGTCTAGGCCGCAGGACTAGACCGCGCCGCGAGTCGATGTACTTGGACGAAGACGAAAGAACGACGAACGGCGGCGAGACGAACTGACGGCATCCACCGTGACGAAAATTGAATTATGCCGGCGGGCACGAAGCGCGGCCGATACACGTCGTACACGAGGGTCGTCGCAGCCGCAGCGAGACTGCGGTTTCCACGCCGCCGCAGCGATTTCAGAGGTGACGGAGGTGACGAAGGAGAAAGAGAGAACGAGGAAGGAGGAAATGAGATGAGAAGAGAGAGAAGGACAGACAGGGACCGAGTGAGATTCGCCAGGAAGCGGTAGCGGGGGATCATCTGAGTTGGTCAGCCATCACTGCAACGGAGAGGTCGGACTCTCCATTTGACATGCGGACGGGGCTTTGATCATCTCTCTTGCCGCGGCCCTCTCTTCTTCGGTCTCTATTCTCTCTCTCTCTCTCTCTCTCTCTCTCTTCTTCTCTTCCTCTTCCTCTTGACGTGGACCACCGTGTCTGGTGGTTCCACTAGCCGCAGCGGCTGACGAGAGGGAGAGAGAGAGAGAGACGGAGTGAATTGCTCGGCCGCGGCCGAGTATCGCTACCAGCGATGATCGCTGCCCGCGACTATGATGGGTCAGCTAGCCACGTCCGACGAGTTCTCCGAGGATGCGATTCCGCCAGATGGAATATCGCGGCCTGTCAGCGGCCGTATGAACCGCTTCTCCCGTGCGCCGACCCGCGTATCCTACGTGCCTCCGTCCCGTCGCGACTGCAGCGTCGACGCGACCGACCGCACCTCGTCATTCGTCTTGTTTGGGCCTGACTGCTTGTCAGTGGTAGTAGCGCGCGCCCATATGGGAATCTAATGGCGTACTCACCGCGCTCGCTTGTTCGCCGAGCGATTTGCATGACCGCAACTGCAACGCCGAGAGCTCGCGCCGTTGCAGTTGTCGGGGTTGATAGGTCGTTCCGGCGACCGATGACGTTCGGATACTTTAAATACCCGTCGCGCGATGTTCGCTCAGGGTTGCGAAATTTTTTATTTTCTCCAAATCAAGGCCGCTCGCCCATCAAAATGCATATCCTACCCAATTACGAGTGTAACGGCAAAAACGACAAAATGTAAAACTTTTTTTTAATTCTATTATACACTGTTAAATATTAAAGGATCAAATTTAAATAAACCGATTCCTTGAGTTAAGTAAAAATAAATAATATTTTATCATTTTTAACCACCATGTGTATTGAAATTATTTTATTACAAAATATATAACCTATTATTTAACTCCATTGCTTTAAATTAAATCAATGATGAAGCAGTGATGACCTAAGAAATGGTTAAAAATAACTCAAATTAAATGTAATTTGACACTTAAATTTAACAGTGTATCTAAGCATATTTTACTTTATCATGAAATGTCATAATATTAAACTGCTTTTTCTTATTTAGCAAACTAAAAAAGGAATATTCTCCCAGGCTTAAAGATCTAATATATTTTATCACGCTTGATATTGGGATTGTCATAAAATTTTTAATGGGCTGTCATAAACGCAACACGATTGAGGTGTAATCTTGATTCTACTTTCGAAGGAAACCTTTATGAAAGTATTAGAAATAACACTTTGACGGCGTAAAAAAAAATCTTCGCAAGGCTACGTCAAGACTTTCCGAAATACCGTTATTAAAGACTTAGTCGTGTTGCTTGTCGGAGGGAAATCCGATGTTGGATCTGGCAAGAATTAATATGCGTTTCGTGATTGACGTGAACATAAATCTAACCTGGTAGTCTGGTCACGTTTCAGGAGATTGCGTTTCAAGCTTAACACGTAAGTTACTACATTCTACTCAAATCGGATAATATTCTACAAAGGAACAAAGTATGAGGTCGAGCATTAGCGTAGATCGCAACGTGTATTTTCTATATTTTCTTTATCCGTTGCATTTCCAATGTTACGATATACACATAAATGTGTAAATAGTGTCTACGATAGGAACTGTCTAAACAGAATTCCATTTACCTATATCTCTCGATGTTCTCTTATTCTTCAATGGGCAATTTGTTGGCTGAGAGACGCGAATCTTGCGAGCTACTAAAGCAATTATGCTTTTCTTCTTTTCAACAGCTGAAGAATTCACATCGAGCATTCCCAAAAGAGTGACCCCAAAAACTCGCCCGTTTTTGGTCCCTCGATTTTTTTAAGTAAATCGTATGTCAAATGTTACATTATAATGAGGTATGAATCCTTGTAATGTTTTATTTTGAGGTCACAATTTTATCTCAGAAACCAATTGTCACCTCAAGATAAAAATTTACAAGGATTCATACCTCATTATAAGGTAACATTCGGCATACGATTTACTTAAAAAATCGAGGGACCAAAAACGGGCTAAAAAAAGTGGCTGTTTTTCGGGTCACTCTTTATTCCATCCACACAGCAGTATCCTCTCCGTCCTGATGCGTCGGTGCGCGTGGCGCATGTACGTGTGTTGTCACATCGCTGCTTCGCATTTTCGCGCCCTCGCTATTAACCCAGTTGCGATGTCATCGTGTCCGCAGTACTGAAAATCGCGCCGTCGAAATGCGCTACGGGCCATTATACTAGGAGGGAACGAGGGCATTAACGAAAATACGCGCGCGATACATCACGAGTCCGTAAAGTGGCACTCGAAGCTCGTTCGCCTTTTTCTTGAACGCTTTCGTGGATATTGAAGATATCGTGAGATTTGCCGCGTTTCGCGCTAAAAGGAGAAAGACAACAACGAGCGATGCGCTTTTTATTATAATGGATAGCGTGCTTTCGATGAGTAAGCACGCGATGTACAAAGGCCGCCGGCAAAGATATGTAAATTTAAAGTGGTTTAGAGCGAATCGGGAGTAGCTCGTAGCTACTCCAGCCTATTTCCAGTACAAGAAGAGAATAGCGCGTCCTCCCTTTTCTTTTTTAATGAAAGCCTCATACAGATTAAGTCGGAAAATAACGAGGCATGTATAGTTACGTGTAACAATATATACATTAAAAATCCATTATACACATGGACAATTTAAAAAAATTTGCGAATCTAATACCAGCGAACGAGAGACATAATCAAAAGTATTTTTCAATCGTCCTTAGCACGAGTCATCCATAATTTCTCAAAAAATTATTATGGTAAATACAGTATAACAGCTAAATGGATCCGCGTTTAACATGCTGCTTTAGAAGTTTTAGAACAACAGCGATGATCAAAGAGAGTAGATTCTTAAACAGGGTAATTATTCGCGGCCTGTAAACATTCGACGAAAGAAGGTTCCCAAACGTAAATAAGACGAATCACCTCGCTTTATATGCTAATACTAAGGTCGGTAGGGGCGTGAAATACAGTGAGCTGTTAACCTCGTGACCCTAGCTATTGCATCAAGAAAGTATTTCCTTTGCGACAATGGCCCTGTTCAAATAAAGATAGGATTAAACTGAATATTTTAAAGAAAAATCTTTAAAATACTTTAATGCTCTTTTTATTAGTAAAATATATTACATACGCAAAATATCTAAACACATATGCAAATTACTGTTAATAATATTTGCTAAAAAAAGGAAAGAGACAGTAAAAATAATATCAGTGCACGGATAAAACAAGCTTCAGCATATTCATAATATGAGAAATACATAAACATGTTTACAGAAAATAATATTAATTTCAATACTCTTTTAATTATTTTTGCAATTATAGTTTAAACATACAAAGTTTAAATATGTAAGCAAAATTCTTATTATTTTACTACCATATTATTGATATTTTCATATCACAAAATAGTACAAATATATTGTTTAATAATATTAATATTAATATGTACATTAATATTATCCATATAATATATTAATCCATATAATATTGTACAGATCATTGTATTTTTCACCATGTAATGAAATACTCATATGTTTCCATAAAATCATGATTAACGTTCGCTGTTATTCAAGCACATTTTCATTTTCTTGTAATGAAGAGCGCCACAACTGAAGTAAATCGAAGTACATCAGCCGTAATACGATGCATGTCGATAGACTTAGCAAACTCCGGCACGCACGAGAAATATATCCCTATGCTCGCATTCAGTGAACCAATTCACTCTCACCGGTTCGCAGGATGGCGGCGGCGGCGGCAGCTAGACATCCTAATTTAATTTCGGGGGTGCATCATGGCTCACGGCGATGGCTCGAAAAGTCGCGTCACGTTGCGCAAAACGCTTGCGGCTTCGTTCCCGCAATGAATTCCTCGATGAATCCTCTTAAAAGTGGAACGTCGTGATGCCCGTGTTATTTTCTTTTTTATTTTATAAATCTCATTCTCTCCCGCGAATGACAAGAGGAGTTTCCGAGCTCTTGTTACTATCGTAATCGCGAAGTGAGAGATATACATTCGCGTCGGCGAACGGCGACGGCATGCCATTGCATGCTGAGCGTAGAACTGTGTAATGCCATTAAGATAAAAAATATACCGGGTCTCTTTTTCTCTCCTGAGCTTTTCTAACGCTTTAACAATAATTCAGTCCCTTTCGACTCGGTCTCCTTACCACCTTTATCCTCATTCTCTCTCGGTAAGGGCTACTTTACCTAGGATAGCGCGTATTACTTACTAACGGTATCGTCAACCGTGTCTCTCTTGGCTGAGTGCATTACGGCATCATTTACATCGTCGGCACGGTGCCGGGACATCGCGCCTGCCGGCACTTGGAACGCCGCTGGTTATACGGCTACGACGGGGAATTATATCAGCCAGCTGGAATCTCGTTAAGGCTGATTTTCCGCGAATATAAAGTGTCCGGCAAAAGAGAGAACGCGAAGTGAGGATCAAATCGCTTTCGTTGAAACGAAAAGTTAGCTCTTTCTTCTTTTTTCCCCTCGGATTCTCTTAATTACGCAGATACGGAAATGCGACGGACAGCGCGTGCAATTAAACCGATTTCCTCGCAGCCGTATCCGAGCCAAACTTTTTGTGCATACGATACTTAAAGCGATATAGCCGGCCGTTTTTACTTTTAGAACGTTTTCGATACCTGAGTACGTTGTGGGAAGCTCGTATCGACCGAAAGTCGAAGCGCTTTACACAGCGGGCACATTGCAATGCCGCGGCCGAAGCAACGAGGTAGTTCGAAAAACTTACGGGCGCAGTTAAGTAGATCTACGACAGCCCAGGGTTAACCGGTAATGCATCTCGTGGCACCACCCCCGTTTGAATTAGCCCCGGGATAAAGAGGGTCGGAAAGAGCGAACGGGGGCACGATCGACCTGCGGCCTACGCGTTTCCATAAGCAAATCCTCGGGAAATTTGAAAGTCCGAGGCAGCGATGGGGAGTTTGAATAAGCCGGCGCATGATTGAGAAGAGTAACAGCTCGCCTAAAAGTAGTTGCCTAAAGAATTAGACTGTGAATCAAATTGACTGTAAAATCAAATTTGTATTTTGTATTCTATCTCTTAAATGCTTTTACGTTTGGCAACAAAATAAATTAAAGTTATTTTGTTTTATTATCTTATCTATATATACGACTTTTCTGAGCAGGATTTATGGAAAAGCATAAAAAGATAATAGAAAATTTATCAAACTTGAAATCCAATTTTCTGTAGTAAAATAATTTCATTAAAAACTGTTATTTGTTCCAATTTATTAAGTTTCTACATTAAGTAATCGAAAAATCTTATTAATTTATTAAATAATTACAAATCTTTCTGCTGATTTTATTTCTTTTAAGAAATTATATCTTCATCTCTTTAAGTTTATCTTTTTTATCATACAGTTACATTAATTATCTAGGTAAATGTATTAATATTGCAACGAAACGAAACTAACGATTTAAAGAGCTCATCGCATATTGTGCTTAATGACAAACTTTTGATCCCTTTTCTCGTAGATATTTTATATAATTGCGGTACATTGTTAAAATCCCCTCCTTTCCGTGTTCTTCGATAGATTAGTGCTATCAACAAATTTCACAAATCACAATCGCTCGATTTATTACGTTTGCCAACGCGCGCGCGACACGTCTGGCTAGGGGCACGTTCCTCGTTTCAGGAATCGATCGCTCTTCCCCCCAAGGCGACGTTTTTCGATCGTAAAGCGAAATTGTTTAACCGGCAGGTACGTGCTGCTGTAGCCGGCAGCCGCTCGCCATCCGCCCATCACGGGCCAGCGCTTCGTCCCAACATCCAACCGCCCTGGGGAGCGCGTCGCCATCGCGAATGGTAGAGCTTTACGCGGATACGCCAGCGAGATGCGCGACTTTATGGTCGTAATGCAATCTTGCGTTATCGGTGGCCCGCAACCAGCCAATAAAGCCGACAAACGCGTGAACGCCACGTCGATCTTATCGCTGGGGCATCGGAGCGCCAGGTTCCACATACGCGTTCCCATTTCGAGGGCGATCGTATTTCTGGGATAGGTGCTGCAAGCGCCTATCCCATACGGCCCGACAGTGCCCATCGACGGCCTGCAGCAATGCATTTCAATGCAGCAGCCTGCAATGCTTCTCTCTCTCTCTCTCTCTCGCTCTCGCTCTCGCTCTTTGGTCTGGAACTCTGTGCACACCTAAGTGATTCCGGATTGGCGCGCTAATGACTGTTTCATATTCATTGGCCGCGGTAGTGTGCGACCTGGGGCACCTCTGTTACATCGTCTAATTCACTTCCCCGCACCACGTTATGGTTTCTTCATCTCCGCACACCGATCGCTTTGCTTTCTGCCTCTGACACAAGCGACTAGTTAAATGATTCGCTATTTACAGGTGATTAAATACCAATCAGTGAATAGTTAGATATTAATAGGTAGTTCTCTCGTATCAAATGCTCTTTTTTACAATTTATTAATCAGTTCACATTTTGACATCGATCTGGTGTTTTCTACAGTTGAATATTGTTTCCATGATTTGCATTCTAAAATTAAACTTTTTTTTTCATTTTAATATCATCTTTTTATTTATCTACAATTAGACAAAAAGCTTCGAATTTATGATATTTTTTATTTGTGTGTAACTACAATTACTTTTGCAACTATCCTGCATATTTTTTTATGAACTTTATGCAATTATTATTTAGCATCGCGTATATAGCATACGATGTACATTGTAATTACCGTGAAAGCCGTAATACTAGTCCGAGAAAAGAACCCATTACGAAGGACCCCTTCAAGCAGGATCAACAAGAAACTGACTTCACGAGAAATTAATTAAACTTGATGGGGCTTTTTAGCCAGTGTTAAAGTTGCCGTGTAACTTATTCATTCAGTAATTCCCGAGACAATTGGATGTCGTGGGTTCTCTATGTAAAGACGCATACGAGAGCGTCGGTACGGAATACGCGCTTACGCAAACGCGTGTCGCACATGTGCTACGCGCTGCCGAAGGGTACGAAGGGTGCTAAAAGAGGATCCCGGATACCCGCAACGCGCCGAGGGCCGATGACGAGCGAAAGCGAGAAGACAGGCCCTGAAGGGCTACGTAGAAAAGAAAAGGGAGATGAGCAGACCGCGAAAGGTAGATGTTTCAGGTGCGATCGATGTAGCGCGACACCCTCGTGTCGCCACCCTTGAACTTTTGCGAGCTCGCCACCCTTTCGAACGTCACCCTCGCGCGCAGAAAGGCCCCCTCTTCGCCGCACCTTCGCCTTCCCTGTCGCGGCGTCTCGCGCCGACGAAAACCTCAATGTCACGGCTTTTGCAATTTTCTCGTCTGAGCACTGACGCACGCAACGAGACAAGAACCGATGATCCTCAGGTCGTTTCAATTAATGAATGTATCTGTATAGCCCGAAATAATAATTACGGGGATATATCTCTCTGTCTGTCTGTCTCTCCCCGAATCAGCCCCGTAGCATTTTCAAACGCTCGCCAAGTTTTTCCACTGGTATGCGTTGTATGAATAAGAACTAGCGATTCGTTGAAATCACGCAGAATGCACACGCGATCTCATTCACGCGACGTCGCATTCACCACGGAAGTTTTTCTGAAGTACAATCGATTCATCTCAACGTCTCAACTTGTCTATGTTTATATCTATTTACATCTATTCGTCGTCTTTTTCATCTGCGCTAATTAGCCTCAGAAATTGTCGTCCGCGACGCCATGACGTGACGTTAATTTGTTAAACGGCACGAAAATGACATTTTAAATGAAACGAGTACATCCTACAGGATGTAAATTATAAAAATAATTTTAGATGTGTTAGATCATGCAAAATTTCTTTGACATAATGAATAAACAAATAAATCAATACTTATTGTTAGTTAATATTTTTATATTATAATATAGAAACCAAACTCGATTAAAATTTAAGTAAGAATTAATTATACATATATGCCATTAAAATATTTGTATCCAATATGCTAACTAGTTAACATTTTTAATTGTTAAAACGCTAATGTTAAATGCTAATGTTAAAATGTAATTTTTAATTGTTAAAATAACAAAGGAATAGTATACATGGCTTGACGCGCGCAAATAGTCATTACATTTCTGTCATCTTCTTCCTACGTTTTGGACCAAGATCGACATTTCCCCTCGTCTTTCTCCGCGGAACATTCGTGGGTTCGAATCGTTAGTGTCCGCGCCTTTCGTTAAGGACGTTCTCTTGGTATAGTTCCTCTCAAAAGTTCTGCGCGCCAGGCGAGAAAAACTGTTGTACGCAGTGTCTCTCTGGAGAGGGGAATTTTTTTTGCTATGGTTGTACGCGCACACATAGCGACGCTCTATCTGTATACACTAATTTTGAGGTTGTATATACATATATACATGTATATGTGTATATATTATAGAAATTAGTACAGATAATTTCGAAAATAAGATGCATTGAA
>VBVR01001448.1:0-30502 GCA_011638315.1 Tetramorium parvispinum | reverse complement strand
TTCGATTGGATCTTGGTTAGTCACATTGACTGGTTCCTCTTCCCAATAATCCATTTGACTGTTACCCAGACTATTTTGCTGATTTGCGTCAATATATAAGAAATCGTTCATAGCGGACACAGCGTTTTCTTCGTTCTTGATTGCAGATGCACTCCGTAAAGATGGGTTTCTCACTTCGTGTCCTGCGCAATCAAGAAGAGACAAATATAAATTATTCTTATGAAAAATATATAAAATAAGAAAAGAGAAAAAAAGAGAATAAAAATTGAAGTTTCTCCTTTTGAATTTTATTATCAAACGCGACTTTCTGTAGTTATTCAAATCGTCTTAATTGAGAAAATTCGATTGATTTAGGCACTAACGAAATAATTATGCTGTATTTAATATAAAAAGAACAAGCATAATTTCAGTCAAGAGTACAGAACAGAATAGATTAAAAATTTTTGTAAATTATCTGCAGATTAACATGCAGAGAGAGACAAGATGGACATGAAAAACCATTGCTTAGACTACTAAAGCTAATTATCATTTTATTCTTTCACTATGAAAATACAAAGGACTTGTCCAAAATTATTAATATTTAATATGTTAAAAAAAGATAATTAAAGATAATTAACTCTTATAATACCTTAACTAAAATATTTTACTTTATTTTTAATCACTATTACACAATAAATCAAGTTTTCGGAATTTATACAGGTTACGTATTCTCATTTAATTAGTAAACTATTCTTTACATTTAGTAGTATTATTTAATTATCATGCGCAATTGTGTGCAATATTTAAAACTTACACTTACAATTTTAAAATTTACACTTAGCTCATAAAGTTTATTACTATTTACATATGTCTTTAATTGTTTCTTTTATCATAAAGTATTACGTCACATGTACCGAATGCGCGAATTTTCGGACATTCTGTATATAAGTACTACCTACTAAAAAAAAAAGAACTAGAGAACACTTTTCGTACGCTAAGAATTTGGATATTTTCAAACTGCTGAAACTCGGCGAAGAATCATCGCAGAGACAAAATTCAAAAAGCATTTTAAAGCTTAAAATTTCTTTCAAGTTCTTTTTGCGAATTTCAATTATCTTTTTCCTTGATATAAATTTTCTACAATTTTTTCTTATACCAGATGTAATGCAGTAAAGTCGCATTAAAAAGTTTTATTTTGATGGTTCAAGATTCATCATTATTCTATTTTGTAAAGGAAAGAGATAATTGGAATCCGCAAACAGAATTTGAAAGAAGAAATTTCAAGCTTCAAAATGTCTTTTGAATTTTGTCTCTGCGATGATTCTTCGCCGAGTTTCAGCTGTTTCGAAAATAGCTCAAATTCTTAGATTACAAAAAGTGTTCCCTATTTTTTTTTCTTAGTAGTACATATAAAATAGAATATATTAAAAATAACATGGATTAAATAATTAAGTTACTCTTCTGCGCAAAAATTTGAGAAAGTTATATTTTCAATTTTTTAACATTGTGATACTTATTGCTAAAAAAATCTAAAAAAATTTTTAATGAATAATATTGAAAATATTAATTAAATTAAAATTAAAATAATATTAAATATATTATAACAAAAAAGATATGAAGTTAGTCACTCGATAATTTTATTTAAAAATTGATCATTTTTAACTTCCTGAATTTCTTTTAAATTCAAATTTGCATTAAAATTTTTTTTAAATTCCCAGAGATATTTCTTTATGATTAGAACATCAGTGACTTTTTCATAATTTTTTGTAAATAAAAAAATTATGATTAAAAATTATGTTAACCACTATCGCAATAATGTAGATAAGGAGTTAAAACTTAATAAAAATTATTCTTTTATTGAAATCTAATGACAGACATATGCTAAATTATATTTAGTACGGGGGTACTTTTCATATGAATATCCGCGGCAATATCCTTTACCTATTTTACGCTTCGATACGTTAATATAATGGCCGTTGAAAGTGAAGGAGAAAGGGAGACTTTGAGGACGCATTGATTTACAAATATTATAAGAACTCTCTGAGGCAGCATAAAAACGAAAGAAGTTCAACGTAAATCGCAAAATAAATTTGTAAAATGAATTTTTAAGAAGAGAGACACTATATATATTTAAAATTTGAATAGATTTTTCTTCTTACCGGATTTCTTGAGGCGACTTTTATCGCCATGTCTTACATTCGACACGCGGGCCATCATCGGCTTTTGCCGTTTTCCCGGAATCTTGCTGCCGACTTGAGCATACGATCGTCTTGGTTTACTCTTCTCCGCCAGGAATTTCATTGCATTATAGGCAAACCATTTGCTACGGTAAATGCCACTTCCGGCCGATTTGGATTGCTCCTCTTTTTTGACCTCGCGATGGAAGTGACTCTGAAGATTCTTTAACTTTCGCTCAATCTCGTCCTTTTCGACGTTGAAACGCGTCGCGAGCTCGAGCGTGACTTCGTGGCGTTTCTGCCGGTCTTTGTAGGCTTCGCATTGGATGTCCCACAGCATCGGCCGTTGTTGAAACAGCGTGATCAGCTGCAGGACCTTGTCGTATGGCCATTCTATTATGCTTTCCATGATGGCGACCAAGCCGTAACTGAGCAAGGAGTGTGCCATCGGCATCGAGCGCGCGGCTTCCGGCACGCTCGGTGCATCGTGGCGCCAGCAATGCAGCTTTTGCCGCCGGCTGTGCCCAGGCCGCACGCTCTCGTGGGAACGCGGCTTTATGCAGTACTCTACATATAGAGATATTCATAGTCTAACCATATATTTATATTTTCAAATACAATCTCGAGACTCTATACGATCATTTTGTTGTGTAATAAAAAAATTAAATCTTATATATAAGATGATTTTATAAATATAAGATTGAATTTAATACTGTTGCGAGTCCTGACGCTGGTTATTCGAATGTCAATCGTAATCACGAATCGTCGTTGTAATAACAGTATTGTGTATATGTACGCTGTACCTTAAATCGATCAGCGAGATTTTGATTGACCCCAAAATTGTTCAATATTTAAAAGTTAGATATATTCTTTTATTATATTGTTTATTAATTCTTACTTTTTGATTCCATTATATGTGTATTCTCTAATGAAAAATACATATGTGTATGTATTTATGATTTTAATTAAAAGAGAGTTTTTTGTCACTGAGATCAATAATCTCTTATCTTCAATTAAAAACAGAATTAATAGTACAATTAATAGTATAATAGAATGAAACGGATTATTCTTTATATATTTTTTTAATTAGTTTTTATTACGTTATTTTTGAAAACTTAGTTACTTTTGAAAACAGTTTCTTTATATGTTGGTATTTTAATTTTTAATTCATTAAGTTTCAAACAAACCACACTAACAAATAGCAAAACCTATGAAATATGTAACGTTGCGTTTCTTGCCATTACCGCGCGTAAGGATCGGAAATTTATGTCACATGTAGCAGTTGTATATTTATTGACGAGAACACAAAGTATTAATATCCTTCCTCATGCGTCACAGGGTTTCCGTGCAATTTACTAAATATTGAATAGTCGTGGCAACACTATTGAGAACGTATCAAAGTAAAAAAATGTAAAAGATAATATACAACAAAATTATCTCTGTCTGAAAAAAGTCATATGGAAAATCAAACAAACATACGAATATCGTCGTACATTCTTTTATATGAAACAATCTTATACAGAGTATTTCAAATAGCCACATATAGCCATGTTCTTCTCATAATGACAAACAAAAAAATTCCTATAAAACATGTTACCCTAAAACGCTTCATTAGAAATGTCAAGTTAAGTTTAAAAGAATAAATTTCGATGTCAATAAAATACATATTAATATTTATGTAAAAAAATTTTTTTAATTAAGAAACAAAACTCAAAGAAAATGTTCAAAATGTCCATCACGATAAAACAATGCAATTCTTGATTCTTCGCATCGTAAATTTGTGTTTAAATATTTTTAGAGTATTGCGTATTCTTCGACATCCATCTTCTATTTTTTGTAAAAATTATGTTTATTATCAATTGGAATCAAGTAAACAATTGTACTCAAATGGCACAGATAAAAATTAAATAGATTTAAATCGAACGAGCATAATTGTGGATTACTCTGGCCAATCATCCATCAATTAAGATATGCTATGTCCTTCTTTTTTTCTCTTTTTATGGCACTCTAGCCCTACTGGACTAACTTCTTACTGGACTAACATCCCTAAAATATGCTATGTTTGAAAACTGTCTTGCATTGTGACTAAGGGTGTGGTCGATTTGATGCTACAAATGCTTCAAATTTTTTTCTCCTTCTATCTTTATTGAAAGAAAATAGAAGAAAACTGCTTCGGATATGAAGGATAATATGAAGGATGTGGTACATTCCCAGATCGCACTATATATTCTTATGAACATTTTATATAATTCGCGACGGTTCATAATCTTCAGTAGAAAATTTAAAACTTCCAGTTTCTTGTAAACATCTATACAATCTTTCAAATGTCCTTTTATTAGATAAACATCGATTTGGAAACCGATCCACGTAATTTCGTCTAGTCTTAGCTTGCAATTTACCATGCCATACATCAAATACACCATACATCATACCAGCTATTTCTACATTCAAATAACTTTTTACATTCCAATGACTTACAATTTATTTTAAATTTATTGTAACTCTCTAAATATTTAAAGTAATTTGATAAATAAACAAATAGTGTATCTAAATTGCAATCAAAGCAGTGTCTACATTAATTTCTTACGAAGTACTTTAGAAACATGGGAATTTTTTAGCTTATCTTGATACAAAGAACGTAATTACATACAGCCAGTCCAATCCTTTTGAAACTCTTATAATCGTATCGCAAATTAAAATCATCCCTTTTTTAGTTTCATGGATTTTAACAGAACTGTAACTGTAATTCAAGACTTAAATGTATTTACAACGTTAACGAGAAATTTTCTCGTTAGTGTACCCTCGCTAAAGAAATCGATTGCAGATCGCAGTCGGAGAAATCATGGTAAAACATTAAGATCACGAGTCATGGAACATCCTGTAGAACGTAAGATAAGTATAGCGGCATATAATTTAAAGTAAGTATAATGCACGTTTTGTTTAACGTTTTGTAAGGTGCCCTGTTCAGAGCCGCCCAGCTCATCGGCCTCGGTGGGTCGTGATCCGGAGCGTGTGGTGATGAAGGTGCATATCGAAGGTCGAGGAGCGAGTGCACACAAGAAGAGAATGCTCGAAAAAAAGAAAGAAGGAAGATAAAAAGGACACGTTCCAGACAGCACAAGATCTCTAAAACATGTCCTATGGACATTCCTAGAACATAGAGACGTTTTTAGAATATTCTTGAGATATCTTTGGAAGATTTGTGCTATCTGGTAACTCTTGAAGGGCTCCCCTATTATGATGAGCAACCCAATGAAAAATAATGCTTGAAAAGAATCAACGAAGCAGCGTCAAATGAATCGAATAGACATCGATTCGACGTTGATTCAATGTTTTTTCAACCATTATTTCTCATTGAGTTGCTCATCGTAATAGGGGGACCCTTCAAGAGCCACCTGTCCCCTCTATCTTCTTTCTTCTTTTTCGCGCACTCTCTTCTTCTGCGCTCGCTCTTCGACCTTTGATATGCATCGCTAAAATATGCTATGTTTGAAAACTGTTTTGCATTGCGACTAAGGGTGTGGTCGATTTGACGCTACAAATGCTTCGAATTTTTTTCTCCTTCTATCTTTATTGAAAGAAAGTAGAAGAAAACTGCTTCGAATATGAAGGATAATATGAAGGATGTGGTACATTCCCAGATCGCACTATATTTTCTTATGAACGTTTTATATAATTCGCGACCGTCCATAATCTTCAGTAGAAAATTTAAAACTTCCAGTTTCTTGTAAACATCTATACAATCTTTCAAATGTCCTTTTATTAGATAAACATCGATTTGGAAACCGATCCGCGCTTCATCGCCACATGCTCCGGATTCGACATCTTTTCGTTCAATTATTTCTTACCGGGAACAAGTGCGTCCAGTGTTTGTCGCTGCTCGCGTGCGCAGTTGTGCGTGTTGATGTATCAAATTAACGTACGCAACATGTCGGACAGGATTAAATCGAATGGGTCTTTTATGTATTTTATGACCGCGGACACATGCGACACGCCCTGCAAAAAGTGTCAGTCGCACCTTTGATGAACGACACGAGTTATTTGAAAATGTCAGATCCTACCCAGTGAAAAACGATGATCAAACGACATCGAATTGTCGTCGACGTGCTGCCTTTTCGATGCAAAAGATATCGAATCGATGTTGATTCGGCCAATCATTTTTCACTGGGTATAGACAGCAAACAAGTAACAAAGCCATTGAATTTTTTATCCAATAAAAAAAACCCAGTATTAATTTAATGTTAAAAGAAAAAACGCTTCTTATATAATCAATTATTTCCGAAATCTTCAAAAAGCGATAGCGATGTCGAACGACAGAGCTTCTTGCAGCGGCTTGGTGTAAAGATGCGATTCTCTTTAATGTAATTCTTTCTCCATGAAACATAATAATCCATAACAATGAACAATAAACATCCATAATAATAATCCACGGCCTAGTTTCCACCGAACGCGTCAATCTAGTTTCAATCCGGAATGAAACGGAATTGAAATCGGTGGAAACGGATCTAATCTAATTCACTCCTACTTCACTTCCGATGAAAACCAGTTCCTAAATTGTTTCATTCCGAATTATAAAATTAGATTGATGCGTTCGGTGGAAACTAGGCCTACGTCTTTATTACAAGGTTCGATTTCGATGACGAGACGCGTATGTGCTGGCGCCAGCGATATGGATTCTAAAGGTCTCAAACACGAAGGGCTTCTATTTCGCGGCGATTAACTTCCAGCATGACGGCAGCAGCGACGCGATGGCGGCGGCAGCAGCGGCTGCGGCGACGGCGGCGGCGGCGGCGGCGGTGGCGGTGGCGGCAGAGGTGGCGGCAGTTGCGACGGTAGTAGTGGGGATAGACCTGTGACGCTGCATCACAAGCGCGCAACACGAGTTTTCGGACGACAGCGTTGTAAGACGGGTCTTTCTCTCGGCGTTCTTCTCGTCGCCACGTTTTCTGTGTGTGTCTCGTCCATTTCTTTATTCTTTTCCTTTCCCACTCGCGAGATTTGTTTGACGTTTCTGATTATCCAGTGGATAGACGAGAATTCTCGCGTGTAGGTTAACGCTCGTGTGTCGCATTATGCGTCCGGATAATGAAGAGGTATGTGTCGCCTCCTCGTGCGCTCGAAGATACCATTATGTGATACCTCACCATGACCCTCGTAATCATCACGGACACCTGTAAGGTAACTATATATCTTTGAGAATGAAGCATATACACGTATGTCGGCGACACAGAGTGTCTCGCCGAAAATTTAATCGACATCCGAAATTAAAAACTTTGCATGGCGACTCGAATGACGCTGCTCTTTTAAAAACGTTTAAAAACGTTTCGGAAATCGCAGTGCACGTTTAATTGATTTTAAGTGCATGCACTCGTAAATTGTAGATTTAATCTCGGCATTGCACTTTCTTGCTACTTTCTACATGTTAAATGAGAGATACGTTCAGGAGGGTAGGAAAAATTGCAAGAAAGTATGGAAAGTGCTGCTAAAAAGAAATACTCGCAAATATATGCGACGTTTAAAACATAAATTCACAAGTAAAAGAGAAGGGAAAAATAATGACCGTTTCATAATCTCCTTTTTATATATTATTATTGATATATTAAAAGTTATATGAAATCTTTTAATTACCAGAACAGAAATTGAGGAAAAATTGAATAAAAATATTAAATCTCGACAACTTAAAGTGTTGGCTTTCTCTGATCTTTCGCAGTGTCTCGCATTAGTGCGAACCGTTGGCCTAATTCAAACTCCTTGAAACTCTCTGTTATTATTGGATCGCCTTTTAAGCGTTTGCCTTTATTGGCTTCTTACGCTTCAAAAAATATGTTGTTACGTGAGTAGAAAAATGTTTATAAAAGTCAGAAATTGTACGATGTGTGCCTGTGACGTTCGATTCATTTGAATCATTAAAAAATCCTAAAAATATATAAATTATTAGATTATAAATTTATTTCGTTTTACAAGTTATTAATGTTTATTTTGCTTCGCGTATTTCAATACAATTTGTATAAAATTCAAATTTCAGTAAGCTTGAACATGTGCAAAAATTATTCGCAAAGCTAATCTGACTAATCGATTATTGAAAAAATTATAAAACGAAATGAACGCGCTAATAATATCCAGCTGAGGCGGTTATTTCAATAATCTTTCAATAATGTAATCAAGCTTTATATAACTTGTCGACGAGTGCATTTTCGTGCATCGCGACACAGTTGTATTTTGTCCACCGAGAACTGTCGCGATCTAAATCTGTCCGCTTTAGCTGCCCTCCGTCGTACTTTTTGCATAATGAAATGAAAATAGATGTATTTAGAGTTTGTGGAGGGGAAGAGACACGCGCGAAAGGAACGAAGTGTATAAGCAAGGAAGATTAAATTGAGCAGACTTTTCGATTTGTACAGTATTTTTTGATCGTGATTTTCTTAACATCAATAAGACTCCATTTAAAGATCTCGCAGAAAACTTTTGTCAATGAAATCTTATCCAAATACATATACTTTACCTAGAATAATGCTTCTCGAAACCGCAATGCACCTTCAAACGTAACGGTACGCACGTTGCACATAAATTACGCGGCGAATATGGCGAAACTTGTAGCGAAAAATGTACAAGTTTGTCGAGTTTGCCGATCATTGTTTGACTACTGCAATTCGCTCGGTGTTGCAAAAATTAAAGAAAAACTCTGAACAATAAGCTGCGATGTTGCAAAAAAACCCGTATCCTCCAATGCGCCGATTCTGCCGCAGTTATTGTCATCAAGCACCTCGCCAAGGACACGCGAAACGTGACGCGAATCGCGCCAGATCTTGCATACTGGATTTATTAAAACGAGAACCAAAATCAAGTACGTAGGGTAAAAAGTATGAAAATAAAGAAGAAATGCAAATGAGAGAGATAAGAATATATTAAATGCAAAATCTTTAATCTTTTTTTTAGCACTTTAATATCATTATTTAAATATCTAATAACTTCTCGTTTTTCTGAGCTTTTAAAAAATTGTTATTAAACATTATTAAATGAAGTTTATAAATCGTCATATGTTATGATTAAATGATAAACATAATTTGATAAAACAATAGTGAACTCGATGATCGATGAAAAGCTATTGTAAGTATATTTGACATTGCATATAATTCGAATTTCATAAAAAAAAACACTGAAATATGCAAATTTACTCTGTGAACTGGTAGCTTGCGTATCGATTTGTCGATCGGTTATTTTTATTTACGTATTTTTAAAAAACCTTTTCAAGATGTCAAGGAATAATTTAATATTGGCTTTGTTGAAGTTATGTCTCACGCTATAGTAGATTCCGGTTAATTGGGACTTTGATCAATCGGGCCGTTTATTTAGGACAAATATTGAAGAAACAGAAATAAATCGAAAATATGATTTAAATTTGTTTCGCTTATTTGGGACATCCCGTCGTTTGAGCGAGACAGTGATTATAGATAATATTGTGTGTGAATTTTAAAGTGGGGATATAATCGAGCTTTATTTCCCATAACCCACAATTTGAACGTTATTATCAGTACTGGAGTACAGAATAGAGTAACTGCATAATTTGATAGTTGAATAATTCTGCTTAATGCTCTGTGAACTGTAGATAGCTTGCGTATCGATTTGTTGATCAGTTGTTTTTATTTGCGTATTTTTAAAAAACCTTTTCAAGATGTCAAGGAATAATTTAATATTAGCTAATAAAATTGCCTTGCTTGATAAAATAAAAAGCCATCTAACATTAGTTGTCATCAGTTGGAAAAGATGACAGATATTCAAATGACAGATTTCAAAATCTATACAATTGCACGTGTAATAGATTAAATTAGATTAATTTGCGAAAAGAATGGAATAGACAATGGGGAATTTGAAAACGAAAACGTAAAACACGGAAGATTGGAATAATACATTTTTGAAGCAATGAGAAAATCTCTTGACTTTTCCAAAAAGTTTGCAATGCAAAAGTTTTCATTTTACAAACAATATAGGTAATATGTCGCTGATAGAGAAAAATAAGCTGCAAAATATTACAGAACTGATTTACTTATCAGAAATGTGATGTACATGACATGTCTGAATGAGATCGACTCTAACCGAAAAGCCAGGAAATTTATTCCTAAATTATAACGATTTTTGCAATACGACAATGAAAGCAGTCCTATATCTACATAAATATCTACACTGATTTCGTTCACTTGCAGAATATGAAGAGAATACGTCACAGAGTATACTCGATAAATATTTTTTTTTAAATAGCTGTTGAGAAAAAATATACTTGTTTGATATGTAGACATTTATGTATGTACATAGTATATGTAATTAAATTATATATTTTTTGTTTTTTTGTTATTTTTTTAAATTTATATATTATATTTGTTAATTATAATTTATGTGTTGTTCAGTCAAATAATTTTTTCTTTCAATTCAATGTAAACTTTTTTTGTGAAACAATAATAAAAAGTAGTTTATGCTATATGATAATCCTAAACATAAACACCTAGATTCCGGTCAATCATCAATTACAAGACCGAACATTTATATCAAAAAGGTTTCTGTGCATCTAGTGAGACATGAATTTTGTGCTGTTTTACGAACTTCTCCAATTAAAACAGTTATGCTGAGCACTACAGTTGAGCTCATTAGTTGAAGTAGTTGGCGAATTAAACAGAAAAATCCTTTTACTGGCCAAGGAAGTCGAAAGGTCATTTTACTACATGGCATGTTGCTCTTCGTGATCAACAAATCATTTTTAACTTGGACTGGGAAATTCTCCTACACGCGACGTATTCACTGACACTTTCGAATTATCTGACCGATTCAACATTCTTTAACTGCATAGCCTTTTAGATGTGGCTGAGATACGAAAATAGATTGATGATTTTATTGCCTTCAAATCTATGCTTTCGTAAAGAAATCTGAAACTTGTACCTTGTTGTAATTGAAAAATGGCAAAAAGTCATAGAAAACGAAGGCAAACTTTTTAAAACTAAATTTTATTGTGTATATTATGTATCTAAAACGAAAATGTATGAAAAAAAACAACTAAAACTTTTGTATACACTTAATGAATGGAACAGAAGATGTCCGTAGCTGAGAATGTTTATATCCTCGCTGAATTAATTAATCCAATATGAAAAAATGTTCGCCAATTATAAGTTCGGGATGAAGTGTTAAAAGTGACTACCATAAGAAATAACTTTGAACAAGAAATCGAAGAATTTATCTAAAAAAAATACTAGTCTTCCCTCTGTTTAAAGCATAAAATTCTTGATGCTGATTCTTCAAAATACTTTATCGATATGTAAACTATTAGATTAGAATAGGTTATTGATTTTCTGCGAAGCGATAACTTTTGGCTCATTTTAGGATGAAAGACTGTCCATAAAGTAATAAACAATTAATACGAAATAATCAAAATAAACATTTTGCAATGACGAACGGACAGCACTGGACGGAAGAAATTCTCATACAATAAGATTAGAGAAAGTTCGCGATATTTACGATGGAATAACTATTATTGAATGCCCATATTGAATACCGTAACCCGGTGCATGATAAGATCTACCTAATGCACCAGAAAGGATAATACTGGTACGAACAGGCCATAGGTATATTCTTGGCGTACTTGGTGCCTAAGAATAAGTGTAAACATGGCAAAGGCGCCGGCCGCGCCAGCCGCTGCGGATTGTCTGGCCTCGTCGCTCGAGCCGGCATGTACTTACATACGTTACCCTGATCGATCTTAACGTCCGGCGAACGATTTAGCTTCCACCGGAGTACGACATCGTCGAACGGGTCAACGGCCTAGTGAATAATTGCTACTATCTTTGCGAAATAAAATTAATAACTTCTTTCGAAAGAAAATCTTCGATGTATTTCTCAGAAAGAGATTTCTGAAGAAATGGGACGATTAAACCAATCCTTCACTGTTAAACTCATAGTGTCAAATTATACTCAATTTGAGTCATTTTTAACTATTCCATAGGTCGCCACTGTTCTTACTTAATATTTCATTAATTTTGGCTAAAAAGAAGGTAACATTTTGACTAACGGAAGTTAAATTAGATAAATTAACAATATATTGAGTAAGACTTACTCAATATATCGTTAATTTTATCTCATTGTTTTAATCAAATGAACCGAATATTGAGTAGGAGCAGTGGCAGCCCATAGGAGTTTACAGTGTTCCAAACGCTTTCTTTATAAAGATTGCTAATAGATTAATGTCGTCCCATCAGAATCGTGATTTGATTTTCAACGTATCGATTTTCGATAGAAATAGTGGGCTATTCGAAACCCATTGGTTCATCTTCTGTAATCTCCAGTGTTATTTAGCTCGAAAGAAGAATAACGTTTGATGCTTTAAAAACCAGCTCTGCAGCAAAAACGCAGAGTCCGCTGCCGCTTCTTTCTCTCTTCCTCTTTCTTCGACGCGACGGCGAAAACAAGAGGGATCTCTCGAAAAAAGTTCGAGACGAATCTAGATTGGCGCGAGCACCTATCTATTTCTTCTTCTCCTTCGCCAGTCCAGTGATTAGCTCCGGATCACGGTGCGATACAGGCGCGCAACTGCGTAGCGCGATGCCGCTATCAGCTATGCCTTCGTTCTCATAGAGAAGCGCGCGCATTTCTATAGCGGTTGTGTGGATGCGTGGAATCACTCGTTTACGACGCGGCGTCCGCAATTCGCCGCGGTCGTGAAAGCGCGCGCAATTAATACCACGACGAGTTCGGTCGAATGAATACATGAACGTCGGTGAATTCATTAAATGGAATCGCAAAATCACGCGGGCCGCGAATGAGAGAGAGAGAAAGAGAGAGAAAGGAAGGAAAGGGCCAAAAGGAAGAGAGAGAAAAAGAGAGAGCGGGGATCAGTTTGTTCCAAATCCTCAGAGAGGATTGTTCTTTATGTCGGACTTTTGAGAGAAAGACCCGCATTCTCGAGATGATTTATTCGTTTTATTTCTCATTCAGATAATTCATCACGCAAGAGTTAATTAGTCAATTTCTTCTATGTGAGATAATTACGCGTAATTGCATATGGTATGCGCGGACCGAATTGTAAAATTTTTACGGTTATTGCTCCAACAGGACCAGTGCGACAGCTGAATAATGTTCGCAGATATTCATATTTTATTATAATGAGCAATTTCATTGTTCTCTCTTCTCGTACGCTGCAATATTAATAATGCATAATTGGATTCTGCGTCCATACGTATTTCGGGAAGACCGTGTCGAGAATTAATAATAAAATATGTTATCATTGTGTAACATGAAGTTTGCCATTCTGTTCTTTAACAATATCCCTATAGTTAAATAGCGGACGTGAATGTTACGATTATCCCACATATTTGTATCCTAATACCAGTAGAATTTTGTGAAAGTAGGTAGAATCGGAACAATGATAATTACGAGCTATCTAAAATGCAGCGGTGAAATCTGTAAAAAGCGGACGATATATGAATCCGACAACTGCGCTCTAAAAACATATCTTAAAATAAATGTTTTAATTTTCTATTCACTCTGTTTCTCTAAATATTTATTTATTGAGTTTAACATGCTTAACATGTTAGATTGTTTTACAGAAAAATAAAGATAAAAAATTTGTAATAAATAAAGCTCTGTAAAGTCGTACAAGTACAAGAAAAGCTTTTTCTTTATTGCGCCTAGATAGCACGTAATAGTTCATATGTTTTATTATATGCTGCGTAAATCTATCTAATTTTAGATATATTTAGGAAATATATAAAAAATTAATATATGCTACTAGAGATAATGGAATAATGAAATACGTTTGTCTACGACCAGAAAGTTATTAAATGTCATTAGACATTAAATGCATAAATTCCATGTCCTATAGATGTAATGGAAAAAAAAACGTGTATTTGTCAGAATGATTGTTGGCTCACCACGCGTGTCTCGAATAAACGGTCAACAAAATGAAGACAGGAAACGTGCGATTACTTTGTAAGGAGAAAGAAGCTGCCAGAGAAATAGCAGAACAACATAGGCAAGGAAAATTTAGGTCGCGACTCAATTCCGCATTGTTTTTTCTCATTTGCTCTGGCCAGTCGTACTCGTCAATTATCTTTCGCGCGCGATTTATCTTTTGAGTCGTTCAAGTTGTCGTAGGCGATTCTCAATTCCCACGATGCAATAAAAATACTTTGAACCGAAGTACCTCTGGTTTTAAAATTACCGCGTCTTGGATTTCTGTTTCATGCGAGCGAGACGCAATGTATATTCATGCATGTATGTGAAGCAGAGCGCTTCCGCGTTCATAGATGCGGAAGAAGTTGCCGACGTGAGTTGAGACGCACGCAAGGAAGATGCGAACGCTAGATTGTGGGCTATTAAAGCCCATCGAGACGCACACGGCGTTCTTCCGTAATTTTGTCCGAAAATTGTATAATTGCAATTTTTCCGCGGTGTATTGTCATAAAAAATACCGAAAGGTGAAAGGTTGATCGAAAATTCGTACGATCTCTCTCTCTTTCTCTCTCTCTCTTATGATTCTTTTAGAAAAATTCTATTAATTTTTATTCTAATAATGCATATACATAATATACGACAATAACATATGTAATATGCATCGAAAAAACGTATAATTTTTCGCCACAGTTTTGTGACTTTGACAAGATGCAGCGAGATCCCATAAACACATAATTTATTCACATTTTCTCCTATCCCCTCCTTCACAGTCCATCAGATGCACATTGGCACATCAGGCGTTGCATTTTATGCGATTTTTGTTCTGTATAAACCGAATGACATTCTCGCCAAGGTTTTTCCATTTTTGGCTGAAACGTCCTTGAAACCACCTATAATTAGCGTGACCACGAGATACATTGACCAAATCAGTTCTTCTTAAGGATTCCCGAGGAAACGCATGCCGTTCGCGACAAATCCGAATATAATCAAAATACCTGAAAAGGCTTTCCTTCTCGCCTTTAAAAATTGCATAATTGCAATTTTTAAAGGCAAAATATCAACGACTATTTTATGAGAAATTTAACTATTTAAAATATGCAGCTATTTTTTCGAAGTATGTTTTATTTAAATCTACGCTTTTTTATGATGGTTGATAATTAGCACTCTGTCACTCACAGTGAGGAATGATTAATATCTTGCTGCGGTACTGTTATGTAATTTGTCATAGTTTCTGGAAAGATATAACAAGATATAACAGAGAAATAACTAACGTAACGTTAAATCGCGAGAGATCTAAAGAGGACTACAAAATTGCGCTCGTTAAGAGTGCCTATAAAAATGAGAAAAGAAATTAGATTAAATCTCTAAATTACTTAATTATAGTAGTTGACTTATTCCATTCAGTTCTGCTACACGCCATATTAAAAATAATGAAATTAGCTAGATGTTATCATTACGAAATATTCGATAAAACTATAAAAGTCTGATTGTGAGACAATTTAAATTAATAGCACACAATTTATTTTGTCATTCTGCAAACTACATTAAAAAAAGATTAAGAGCATGACAATAGTAATCTATTTATAGAGTATTACGCATCTGATATATAATAAATTGTGAATTATTCTTCGTTGTTGACATGTATCGTAATTTCAATATCTTATTATATTATGTTATACTATATTATGTTTACGGAATCGGCAAAAAATTACCGGCATTACGAATTACTTAATTTTGGCCACGAAGGGTCTTGATGTTTGTGTTCATGACTCACGTAGCAACGACGCAACGTCGGAACCGAATTACGTCGGCTATGAAACATAAAGCAAGGTAAAGGCGAAAATCCCCTTGCCACCCCTATTCTCCTGCCAACGATCTTAGTTCTCTTCACCCTCGTCCGTATTTTTCCTTACAAGATTACTACATGAAAACGTAACGCTTGCTTGAATGTATGGAGTAAATATACACTTTTTTCAGACGGTTTAAAAAACTTCCATGTCTATTCAGGCGATTTTGAAAAAATTAAACCACGTTAATGACCTAACGTAATGCTAAGTCTGTAAAAGAATTAATCTATTAGCAAAGTGCCTTTTATTTAATTAAAAGAGGGAGAGGAAGAAAACAGTAATTTTGCTGCTCATGTTTCGAGCCAATAGAAGTTTACGTAAATAGATGCGAATATTAATACGAATCTATACTGCAAAATTAAATTTTTATTTTTTTATTAGATAACGAGCGTCCAGTTTAGCAAAATTGATATTACAATCTTTACATTTTTCGCATAGATGCTTCTGAAATACTCGGTGTGCGCGCAACGCACTCACAAGCATGTCAACCGCATGTGTGCACGCTTTGGCTCTCTCACAATCGATCGAGCCCTACCACACGTTGCAACACACAGTACCACGCTCATAATATGCACTCTCGAGATAGACGATGCACGGGGCATGTATGTATATTCACGTATGCACTTTCGGACTCTCGTGTGAGCACAAATACCATCAGATGCAAGAGGCGCGAGTACCCCAAGGGAGAACGAGTGCAATATTTCCTCCCACTGCATCCAACAAAAGCTCCTTTAGAGCTGCACGGAGAGAGCGCGGTACTCTTCATGTTGCATATACATGAATTCGCAACGCCACTTGAGGGAATCGCGTCGCGCGCTCAAAGGCCCAGATCCTTATCTCCAGCGTTGCGATAGAATTGGACAGCGAGACTCGATAACATATCGCGTCGTGTCGTGTCGTGTCGTACATGCTACTTGTAAAAATCTTGCACTTGTAAAAATCCTTCGATTCTCCGTGTATTTATTCAAACGATAAAAATTTTTGAGAAGGCGCTACGTAGACTTGACGCACACTAATCAAATATATGATATAATAAATGCGAGTAAAGTATACACTAAAGTATAAAATAATCCTTATCTTTGGATTCTCCTTTTTGCACTGGGAACTGGGAAATGAAAACGCTCAACAACACGTTGCACGTGTACTACGAATGCGGATTTCCCAAAAGCTGTTTGCGTACATCTCGCAAATCTTCATCTCGGAAATTCTCATTCTTTCGCAATAATACCCTCGAGAATCTTCATCTGCGAAAATGATTTTAAGCGCGCTAGATAGTGAGACCATCTGTTCTCCGATGTAATGAAACCTCCTTCGTGCGCGCCGTAACAAACGCGCACACATGAGAAATCACACACAAGATTAAAAACATTCAGCTGCAGTGTTTACTCCAGCATTTGGAGAATATCCGTTTATTGTCCGACGCAGCGGATTATAATTACGCAATTTCTCACGTCTCATTTATTCTTCATAAACATCTCCGCGGTCAATAATTAACTTTGACAAATTATCTGAATTGCCAAAAAATACGTCGTTTATAGCTTCTTCGTCGCGCTGCAATAATTTAAACATATTTCTCTTATTTTCCAACGAGTGTTTTGCATGCTAACGCAAGATACGGCGCCACCGATCTAACCAATCTTGTATTCTATCCACCCGCGTTCGCCACGTAAATATTTCACTTGAGTTGCAGAATTAAAGTCGAATGGGGCTGTACGAGCAAGACTCGTGCGCAGGGGCGCAGTGAAGCACGGAAGGCACAGCGATGACGCTTCCAGTTTCAAGCTATGAGGAACTTCTCATCCAAGTCCGTGAACTCACTCACGAAACGATCCTCCTGCAACGTCAACTATCCTCCGATCTCTTCGACAATCGATCGGCCGATCCGCCGGATGTGAATCACAACTTTTCCTTCCTTCGAAAGAACTACGAGAACGGTGAGGCTAAAATATTTCGCTTTTTCGCGATCTCATAAATTTTAAGCGAAACGAAAAGTAACGAAGAGTAATGAAACGCTAAAATAGAAACGTATGCAGAAGTAAACAAATTAAAAAGAAATCGTCTCTCGATCGTCAATCAAAGAACAAGACTATTTCCGTGAAATATGAAGATTTTATTGATTCATATGTAGGTAAGTCACTCGTTTCGTTGGTGATGCATCGACCTCGACGGTTATATTTCTTAGTCCGGTCTCGAGGTAACTACACTAATATATGACATCATAACTGGTGCAATGAACTCTCGTTGAACCTCACGTCTACGCCAATAATCTTAACTATAAGGATACAAATGAGTATTCGCGTTTATTCTTGTCCGGCAAAAAGAGAATTTAGACATTGGCGATAATTCGTGCCTAGTGGATTACGCTGCATTCGCCTATTCGCACCGTGAGATATCGTCTAAATCATCGCAAAATAATAAAAAAAATTCGCGATATATTATCCACGATCGTGTATAAGAAATTTAGTGCCATTTAATTAAGTGATCGACAGCTATTGCCAAATACGTCTGAGACGCGAGTTATTATCGGAGCAGGCGGGTTTATTTTCTCTCTGATAACATTCGCGTTTATTCTCGTTCCACGGACTCGGTTATCGATATGTAGACGAACTGATCGCAAGCAAGACCCGATTTAAACTTTCACAGACAATCCTGGCGCAAATACGTCTTGCAAGTGGTGTCTGATTTGTAAGATAGGCAACGGTTGGACCGGTGCCATTTAGATGCCAAAGTACTTCGCGACGAGGCGGACCAAAAGGAAGTACGACAAGTCGCAAGGAGGATCGCCTTGTCGTATTGAAACAAAAATAAAAGTGCCCTGACATCTCAGAACGAAAGTTCACCGATTCTCTTTCCAGCGCTGTTCGAACTGTCAATGTCAATTCCGTTTTGTCCGCCTCGAAGGAAAGTGTACGGTTTGCATCACGATGTCATTAGTCGTTATTCCTTCTGCACTTTGTAATGACAAAAATCACTGCGATCGCCAAATTTTCTCATTTATCTCTCATTGCATTCAGCGATATTCGCCACGTTCTAATGCGAGGTAAAAAGAGAATTATGAACATGCTGGTGTGGTAATTAAAATAAAAGAGGAATAATATTGTGTGACTGTAAAAATTACAATATGTACATACGTACATACATAAATATAATAATTAATAATAATGATTTACGTATGAGGCTAATGAGGCTCATTTCTAACTTAATTTAAGTTTTTAAATATAACAGCAGTAAACAACATGTTTCACGCCACTTCCGTACAGAATTACATAATTCACGACTTTGTAGCTTCATATCCACAGTTGGAGAGCTTATTTCGAGTTTCGGTCCTCGGCAAACAGCGCGTATCGCATATCGTGTATCGCGTTTTGCTCGATAGTTTCAGTCCGCTTGTGCAACGCTCTATGCTCCTTTGCAGTCTTTGCACGCTCGCACGCCACGAACAGTTGCGAAATGACGGCGATCTATCAAAATTCAAAATAAATTCGGTGCACGATAGATCTCCAGAGAGCTCGCGTGGGTGCATGCGAGTTTATTTTCAAGCAGGAAGTCTCGCACGAAGTTGCGAAACGTCAACTCGGCTACGTTTCCTGCGTCACAAAATCTCGCGATTAAGACGGTCGATGAGGTTATGCGAATTATTTCAAGACCGTCGAAATAAGAGGAGCCTATTTTTACTTTTGTATTACTGCCTGATTGTGAGTAAAACATCCTTGAGAAAGCGCACGATGGCTTTTCTGAGTAAGTGTCATTCACAGAAAGAGTTTATTACGACGAAATCTTTTTTCCTCGCTGTGACATTTTGCGCAAAAGTTCTTTCCATCGAAGTTCTTTTCCCTCGCTCTTATTACTTTTATTTATTTTATCACATTTTATTTTATCATTTTCTTGCAATGGCACAATTTTAGTTTCTTTTTTTTCAGTTTCTTAGTTTAGTTTATGCAGCGTATGTACAAACATATCGTATGTTGATTCCATTTTAGACACGGATTTGCAGTATAAAATACTACAGTGTATAAAATATGCTCCATTGACTTTTACGATATACGATATACGGATGATGATAGTCCTAATAAAACAGGGATAAATAAATATTAGTAAATATTAATTATGCATCTGAGGGAGATCTTTTATTTGATATATTTATATTTATACGTTTGCGTATACCCAGTGCGTAAACCCAGTATGATATATTTTTTTACATATTTTATAATGTTTTACGTACTTTATATTATTTCCGTCACTAGGATTGAATTTTTATTTTGCTTTTGAAACACGCGTGTTACATGTAGAGATAATTTCGAGAAAGAATTAAACTTATTTAAACATTTTTAGTTATCTTCGCAGTGATATGTTACAAATTTTTTCGAGAAACATGAACGATTTGTGAATTTACTTGTTTTTGTTCCGAAATGTCAAATATTTTTTCATATTTTTCGACATTTTTCTAATTATAATATATTTTGTTATACGCAACAAATATCTTGATACAGATATTGCGTTATAAAAATATGTACGAAATTTTAATTTACAATATAGAAAAGAGATGGCCCGTTTTTTTTTGTTTTGTCAGATTTCTTCTTGCCGCACGAATGGCTACGCTTCGTATCTCGTTCTTTCACAGTTTACTCTCTTCCGCGGGCACGTGGCTATTTTTGAGAAAATCATCAACGGAAAGATGAACAGCAACGTGGAAGCCTAACGGACAGAAAAGAGATTCTTATTTATCTCTTCTTTTCAACTTCTGCGTTTTCGTTATCTTATAAAGAGGGCGATCATGTGAGCGAACGTTGACCTGTACAAAAAGAAGCTTTTTAAATAATTAAATATCTATTTTTATGGCTCTCAGTTTAAACTCATGCAAGAATAAACTTTGTCACGTGTATTACATATCTTCATGACATGATCTCGTGTTGCAGAGAAACTCCTGGCGGATAACGTGATACGGCATTGCGAGAAAACGCAGGAAATCGAGATAGGACAGAATCCCCTTGCTGAATGCAAGTAAGTATCGTTTTAAGTCGGAAGAACTCTTTTTCGCGAAGAACATTGTGCAAAGAAAAAAATGTTTCTAACGCATCGAAATAAAATGTATGCAGAATTCCTTATGTATCCCTCTCTGTAATTTGTTTTGATGGAAATTCGCAGCTTTCGTTCAATCTTTTAAAAAGATCCGTGGTTCAAAAATAACAAAGAGAAAAAGAGTCGTCGCGTTGGACGGAAGCTGCGGAGAAAGCATCGGGTGTAAGAGGAATTCCATTTACGCGACGTGTAAGTGCACGTGATGTCGTTCCCTTTTATCTTTGCGTGAATGTGTAGAATCGTCGCGAGCTCTCGTCAGCTTTGCACTTTGCGAACGAATCGTAGTAAATCTTATAAGCGCGTGTGCATGCGCTATCATTTACACAGATTGTATTCGAAAGCAAGGGGGACAAAGTGAAAGACGTCGCACTTTTAAAAGTTTGTAATTTTATAATTAATTTTTATAAATAAATGAGAGTTTAGTTAACTAAAGACTCTCGATATTAAGAGCACGGTGAAGCACTTTGAGAGTCAAACATGGTTAGTAAGTAGTGTGAGTTAACATAATACAAATTACTAATTATACGTTTTGGCTCCACTTTGAGTCATCTTTAACGGCGCAAAGTAAATTACATAATTTCAAATTATTTTTTGTGGCTAAACGTATAAAAATTTCAATTATTCTTCGAATTCATATCGACGCTTGATTTTTATTTCTGTTTTCCTATTGTCTTTAATTTAAATCCTCTCTTCTTTTCCTTTCTCTTTACTTGTAATGTTTATTGTATGTACAATACAAGTAAGTTATATTTGCCTTTTGATCTCAATCAACGATTGACAGCCGGACAGACAACTAGCTGTTATTAAAAATCAGATCCGTTGTAACACTGTCTCGATTATATTAACCATCGCCGTTTAAAAATCATTTCAATTTCCGATATCTTTTTCAAGACTTCACTTTGTCAATCTCACGTTCTCTGATTTGTGAAGTGAGTGGATTTCATTTGTTGGTTAATATCTTGTTGGTCAATTTATTTCTAGTCTGAATATTTGGCAGAGTATGAATATTAATAGAATTTTGCTGATATTTACTCTTGAAAATTTTCTTCGTACATTCAATTTCTGAATATACTCACCTTATGCTCATAGGAGAGAATGTAAGATTATTTAATTTATTTATTACCGCATCACTGAAAAGTTTAAAGAAATTCAAAGTGGAGCGAACATACAATTTGTAAGTTGTATTAAATTATTAATTAATGCATCCTGCATCACTAACCCTGTTTGACTTACAAAGTTCACTTTTCCGTGCTATTCGTAAATTTTGATAATATTTGCATATATTTTGTATGTAACTACAAAACTATCATTTTTGTACATCAACCTTCTATCATCTGCGCGTTCTATCATCTGATTTTATCTATCTCTCCAATATATCCTGCACGTACGTGTATACCATTTTGTATTATCAGAGTCACATAACCGATTGTCGTGAGACCGATTTGGCACTATCCGCGTGTACATACACTCTTATTGTTTAACATTCTATTAATAAGCACATTCCGCGTATAGCGTTCATCGCGAAATGCCTACTGATGACTAATGCACTGACGACATTATCACATTGTTACAGCAATCTGAGATTACGGCCGCGATATCGTCGCGATTTGGAATCTATCGAGAGTGCTCGATCGAACGTACGCACCAGTCGGTTTCTAGCTTGGCGAAGTCACAACCATCACCCGATAATATTGCAGGTAAGCGATGTTGCACCTGACCGATGCATGAATCCAGCTGCAAGTCTATTGACTTTCTCGGCAGGTGACAACGTTTAATATATCGGACCCCTATGACTGAAAATTCTGGTTGCTTCTGCGCGACTAATTTATTCTTTTACCTTCGCTTTGCGTCCGCTCATCGCGTCGCACGCTAATCGTCTTTATCAAACACTTTAATTTCGAGCTGACAAATATTTCCGCTAGAAAATTAAAAGCATCAATTAAATTATTAATTAAAAATTTACCCCCCAATCTTGTTCTACGTGCGTTTAATTCTTTCATATTATTCTTCTTTTCATTTCTGTTATAATTTTTATTATACTTGTAAAGAATCCAATCTTTTATTACGACTCTCCCTCTAATTCACATGCTTCCTTCGTAAATTATTTATTTTGTAATTGCAAAGTAATGCATTTGTATTAAGCATACTACTGTGCATACACTCATAAAGCACTAGCATTAATAACCGTAATACGCTGAAGTGGCGAACAAGATAATACATAGCATCCGTATTAATTTGTCTCGGTCCTGACCTGCAGCGCAATCACCATTAAATTCCCTCTTGTAATTCTGAATTATACGAAACAGATGTACCCATTAACAGCTGCCCTTAAAAATGTTGCGTAACAAATGCACAATTTTAAAATTTACAATTTTACATATACGAGTCATCTAACGCAATAACCGTAAAAATAAGAATCAATCATGAAAAAGCGATATTTTTTTTAGCATGTAATTTTCTCAAAAATATTCTCGTTGGAAGAATCTCGTGTGTGTTATATTTTGAAATACCATTAAAATAAAAGCAGCGCTATGCGCAAGTATCCGGGCGTTCCTTCCTTTTGTCCAAAATCCGTCCGTTGATGCAGTTTTACGTTGCATCGTGTCCAATATCCGCTGCATAAAAGTCCAACAAGCTCGCGCGTTCAAGGTCGCGGGATTATACGCAACCCGTCTACACACGTGGCTCTGCGCGTGATGTATTTTCTTTTTTCTCTTCCCTCCCCCTTCTCTCTCTCTCTCTTTCTCTTTCTCTCTCTCTCTCTCTCTCTCTCTCTCTCTCTCGCGAGAGAAACCGGAGCACGATGAAATTACCAAAGGGGGCGGAATTTAATTCGCGAGCATGCGCTACGTCTATGGGGGGAATTATCGGCGGGGTTGCCGCTACCACCACCACCATCACCCCGCTGCTACCGCTGCGTGTTATTGATCAGGGTCCTCTTCGTTCCCACGAAGTGGCTAAAATATATCACACCGCGGGGCACGACGGATCGCACCCCGGTTCCCTACAAAAATTCCTAACTAATTTATGCTTTCCTGCGAGAATATTTCGTGAATTTTGTCAATTGCCGACAAAAGTGATTATTACGGAAATGAAAATCTATGAAATATCGGAAATCTACTCTGTTTACACAATATGATACATACATTGTGTGTACGCGCGATAGCGATCGAATCGAGAACGGTAACAACAATACGGACGATATCCCAGAAGTTTTGCGAGCGAAACAATGTACATTAAGAAAAAGGATCACAGAGATATCGTCTTGTGCATGGGTTAAATTTATTACACCTATTATTATTACGATTAAGTAAATACATACATTATTTATCGAGTTTAATTCCTTATTAATAATTGTTAAATAATACTACTCTCAAATTCCTGGATTTGCATGTTACATTCATCTATAGATTTGCTTTTTTCGTGGATTCACTCTACCGCAGATTTAATTGCAGATTTGACTAATATTGATTTGACAAATCATACAGAGAACCGCAGACGTGCAGGCTTTTCGATATGTTACAATATATCAAAATTTAAGTGGAAACTTACGCCAATGCGGATCGACGCGATCTCTGTATATTTTTGCTTTTATTTCACGGCTAGGAAGTCCCGTACCCCGTGTTGCGTATCACGGTATAGGTTTATAAACTATACGCCGTTTATCTCTCGCACACTCGTGCACTGTACGCGATATTATACAGCAGCTTTTTGCAATCGAGCGGCTGGCACGGCAGTTTTATTGACAGTTTCCACCATCGTATACGCACATCCGCTCGCAGAAACGCGCTACGTATCAATATCTCCCACACGAATTCCATTCATCACCGCTCGGCTGCGAAGTCACCTACTCGTGCCTCTTCCTCCTTTTCTCTTACCTCAATTAGAAACCTGCTCGTCGAAGGAGTAAGATTGTTATCCATCTAACAGTAATAAAGATCCATTCGGTTAATGAAATGCGTGATCGTTGGAGAAGAGAAGCGGAATCTCGCGGTTTCCCGATTAGATAGACACAAAGATAGCCTCTAGACGGTTATTCGCGAGAGATAGAGGCGGCATGGTGAAAGGAAGGACCTGACACATCGTAGGAAAGCTCGTTGATAATCTCCTCGAGGAATATGGTATAAGTATATTTGTTGTACAACATATTTGCAGAGGCGCGATTAATCGGATAATTATAGTATCTCGGCAATTTATTAAGATACTGGGGACATTATACGAGAACGTTTGCGATTACGAGGCTATTGATTAAATTAATCGGTACTCCTTTGCCACTACAATTACTTCGTAATTGGAGAACGGAGGAGGAATATTTTAAAAATTATTTCCTCGTCGCCTTCAACATACATAGTTTCACGACACATCTTTTTAACATTGTGTAATTCTATTTGCGAGATCGGTGCACGTACACTGAAAATACGATTTTGTTGTATGAACTAAAGGTTTGTTTGAACGTGTCCAAACAAGAGATTTAGTTGATTCAACCAAATTTTATTTTATTCAACAAAATAGGTATACAATAAGAGCCCCGATTTGTTAAAATTTAGTTGAATCAATTGAACCTCTTGTTTGGATACTTTCAAACAAATCTTTAGTTCATACAACAAAATCGTATTTTCAGTGTAGATGTGGCTGCCTATAATATTGATTGTCCAAGTAAACGTTTGAACAATTTACGCAGAGAGAAGCGATTTTTTTTTTGTAAAAAGTAAAGTGACATTGGTGCATCTCGAGAGCGCGTTCATTCTTACGTCGTAAATAATTTCTCATTAAATCGCGGCGAAGCTCGTGTCGCGACGGAGGATATTCCCCAAACGGGAGGAGACGTAACTAAGAAGCATAAATCACGCGTCCAAGATTCACGTCCAGACGTACGTACATATACAGGGTGTCCCATAATTCACGCGACAACTCTCGTGAGCAGGTAGAGCGGGCGAAACCGAGTCGAAAAGTCTTCTACCATTTTGCAATTGTCGCAATAGTTAACGAGATATTAATGATTAAAAATCGCCGTATTATGCCGGCCCTCCGCCGAATCAAGCGCGCGGCGAGATACGTCCGCCCAGCATCGTCGTTGCTAGGCATCCGAGGAGTTGTTTTCTATAAACGGTAATGCCTACAAGCGGCGGATTTGAGCTGTGATTGTCCCCCTGTTTTTTGCGATTAGTAATAAAACAACTCCTCGGGTGCCTTTCAACGACGACGCTGGGCGGTCCTATCTCGCCGTGCGCTTGTATTCGGCGGAGGACTGACCTAATACGGCGATTTTTAATCATTAATATCTCGTTAACTATTGCAACAATTGCAAAATGGTAGAGGACTTTTCTTCTCAGTTTGACCCACTCTACCTCCAGTTTCCGGGTGCGAACTTTTATACCGGACACCCTGTATAGGCGGAGTGTCTCGCAAGTTGGTTCTCCGCATTGTTGGGTACTAATAAACAATTTGTCATTTAATCCGAAGCAATCTGGAGACGTCGAGAGACGTAAAGTGCACTCTCTCGGCGAAGGAAAGACTCGACGGCGGAGACAGACGTCTTTCTAATTAGACGGAGGGAGGAAAAAATGGTCGTAGACCAGAGAGAGAGAGAGAGAGAGAGAAAGAGAGCGAGGGAAGATAGGGAGAAGCGATTATCGTGAAGAGAAACAAGGCCGAGCGCCGAGCCTCGAAGAGAGCCGTCGGAAGCGGGAGCGAGAGAGCGGACAAGCCGGCAAGAAAGAGGGTGGGGAGGAGGGGATAGATCGAGTGAGTCAGCGATGGCGTGCAGCAGCCCAGGCCGAGCCCAGCTGTTTCTCGATCCCCTAACCTACGCCAGTTTATTTCAACCGCTGGAACGCTCTGCTGTCGCGCGCGCAACGGCTACTCCGCTGTTCCTCAGAAGCCGACGCGACGCAGCCTCGTCAACGGCTTACAACCGTTGTGGGGTTCTCTCTTTCTCTCTCTCTCTCTCGCGAGCGCGCATATCAGGCGATGGCTCGCCTTGCGACGGAAGAAATCGTTTCGTTCGCGATCCTGCGATCTCGAGGCTGCTGAAGACTCCGTCGGTTGCCACGCCGCGGCCAGATCTCGCGGTCTAATCGTTTCGACGTGACTGACGAGTCAAAGGAGGCGAGAGACGCGATACGCGGCCGGTCGAGCGTAAGTGTGTACGTACGCGTCAGGTGCACGCGAGATCGCCGAGAGTATACCGCGGCGGTTTCCTCTCCGCGGTCTCCGCCTCTTCCTGTGAATCGCGAAATCTTCCAGCGGAACCGTCGGTTTTCCTTTAAATGCGCTCTTCAATCGCCGATGCTTTTTTTTTTATGCTTCAGCTCGCGGCACGCCGCCCGTTTGCCCTGCCCGTCGATTAACTTATCTAAACTTATCGTTATTTAGAAAACAAAATCGTTGAGATTCACATTTTTACCGTGACTGCACTCGATACTAAATTGGAGTTAATTTATGTAAAACTATATATCTAAAGCAGAACTTGAATGCTGTATAGTCCAATAGTTGGAATTTATTAATTCCAGCAATTCCTTATCGAAATCTAAAGTGCAATTCTACATGAAAGATAGAAGTGAAGTTTATCAACGGATATTTTTTTTCCTTATGAGCTCACATGGCGTCGTCTCGCTTCTTTTAAGGCAATGAGGAATACCATTCATCGCCTCGCGAAGGGCAAGAGATTGATTGAGTAGGCATTTCCGGTTACCGCAAAGCGTATTCCATGCTTTGGAGACAAGAAGGGAATCTATACGCGGTGCGTCGCGTCAGTTTATCCAGTTTCGAGGAAAACGGGACAAACGCGACGTTTCCCCCGACTTTCGAGAGGAAAACTGTCCGTGAAAGCAGCGTGGCGCACGAGTGCGAATACATACATACCGTATTATGACGTTACGCGAGAGACAGCGTGCGTGTGGGCCGCGCGAGCGGCTGCAATTGCGTACAGCTATAAATGGCAGTGGCGAGATGTTGACACGCGCGATATTTCACGGGGAGGTGATGGATCGAATGCAAAGAGGGAAAGGGTAGCCAAAGTCTTCCGCGTCTCCAATTTTAACGGAGCTAACGGTGACCCTCGCGACGAGAAGTATCCTGGGAAACGCGTGCGGCATTCGTCCTGGTGAAAAATAAAATTGAATAAGACTGTTGATAAGAAATTGTTGAATGTGGTTCGCGAAACGTCAGTTTCTATTCGTGTCTTAGGAGATCGTAGCGAGCAACGAATTATAAAGAGCGCAATGTTGAAATAAGTCAAAACAATAATTACAGTCTGTCAAACAAGAGCGTGGCTTTTAGTAGACAAAAGGTGGACCTAGAATTCTTTGTGGGAACAACTAGAGAGAATCCTTCTTTATCATGCGCTACGGAGAAAAGTCTTAGTTGTCGAAGTGAAATATAATATTTTGTCACGAGTGCCGCGTACGTAATCAATTGAAGATATTGGCGTCACAATCGAAAACGTTTGGGCATACATAAAGTACAACGTTCGTGGGGAAAAAAATATACAACGCGAAGCAATTAATTAGATGTATTCGCCTGACATGGAGATGATCTTTGCCGTAAGAATACGCTGCCAAGTTAATGGAAAGTATCTTAGTTTTAATTGAATAGAATATATGTACTTTCAGTTTTTGTATAATAAATTTTTCTGTTGATTATACTGGTCACGCTTTTGTTTGATGACACGTGTACATGATTGTTGCACACATATACACGTCCATAAAGGAATTGGACTAAAAATCACAAAAAGGAATGTTCCGCCGTGGATTTCAACTGCCTTCTCTAATCACGCAAACTATTTTGACTGCCGGGTCAAGTTGCTAAATTATGATGGGAAAAAAAAGCTAAAAGTCTCTATTACAGATCGACATTGCACACACATATATATTGAAACATGATATCCGCTTTCGAAAACGGTGGGCATCACGTGCGCACGTTTTTCTCACGAACCACGTGATCTTGGAGCTATTGATTGTCGCACGGTACCCGCAGTCCCGGTCTCAGGGACGAGGAAAAGATACGTACCGGCGGATGCGACAGGCGGACGGGACGCGATCTGCTCTAGAAGACGCGCGACTAATTGCACTTGCGGAAAGTCGCGGCGGCGTCGCCAAGTGCTGAATGCGAAGAGGAGGGTGCGCCGCGTCGAGAATACTCGTGGTTCACGGTGGCGGTGGCGGTGGTGGCGACGGCGACGGCGACTGAAATGCCAGAAGGACATTTTGAAAATCTTTGGCTCAGCGCATGCGTCCCGCGACCCTCGACGTCCGATGGTACACGATGGAGCCGCCGTCGTCTCTGAGCCGTCGTTGCTAGAAGAAACGGTCCTCGCGACATCCTCGCGAAAGGAATTACAAATCTCCGAGGACTTGATGGATCAGCGCGATCGGTGCCGATCGAATCGACGAGGTATCAGTGATAATCGGTGCGTCGTCGGCTCTCTCACGGGACGAGCGGCCGACCTCCGCTCTCGTCTCGAGAGGATCGATAGCGAGAGAGATCTTTGCAGAGAAGAGAGATAGAGAAAGGAGCGCCACTTGTTCGCGAGAGAGTGTCGGATCAATTTTTCAATGCGCGTTTCACGTCGAGATTCGAGGAGACGGACGATCCCTGAACGCGTGAATGTTCCATGAGACTGAATTCGAGACGCGGCGAGAGATGCCAGGCGAGAATCGCGACCAGCTGTCGAGAGGCGGCGACACGGGGGGAGAGGGTAGAGGAAGCGGAAGTGCTCCAGGATGCCGGGAATCCTCGAGAGGCGGTGGCGGCGGCGGCGGCGAGCCGGATCTTCGCAAACGTGCTGGACCGATCGCTACGATGATCCCGCTTCCGCGCACCGGCCAGTTTGCGGCCGCCTCGCAGAATCAGAAGATCGTCAAGACGGAGAAAAATCGGCAGAGACTGATTATGGAGAGCCGCGGCACCGCCGCCGCCGCCGCCGCCGCCGCCGCCGACGTCGACGTCTTCGACAAGGAGCGAAGGATCGGCATCCGGGAAGAAGAGACGCTGCGGAATAATTGGCGAACATCGACCGCCAACTGTTCGGCTGTCGCGCGACTCACCGAGGAATCCGGCGCGTCGTCGCGAGACGAAAAGGTGATTAATCTAAGCGAAGCGTTTTAGCGAGCAAAATGCCAACTAGGTCGTCGCCATTGAAATACCAATTCTCAGACAGTAGCTGCATCGACATAAATTATATCTTTTACATATCGATTTATCATCCTAAACGATGCGCACAAATTTTCGACCGATGCCATACGTCGAGACGTACGTTTATACCCAGATAGGAAACGGATGCAATAATTGCCTTAAGATGATTCTGCAAAACGCGTATCTTTTGCTGAAATAGAATTTTACAATTATAAGTTATAAATATAAGTTATAAATATTGACAAAATAATGACGCAAAGTTATGTAAAAATAAAAAATAAAAAAAATTTATTCTGTTACTTGTATAATAATTGAACAATTTTATGCTGCAACGATTTTTACAATAATGACAAG